>JXCR01141317.1:77090-142213 GCA_002079205.1 Phalaenopsis hybrid cultivar
TCAATTCCACCACAGAGAGCCAATTTTGAGCTCAAACTCTTGCCCGAAACCAGGACAAAATCCAATCTCCACCTACACAGCCCCAAATCTTAAATTAATTGGCTCTACACCTTCACAAGAGTGAAAGAAGCCAAAGCCCCATCAAATCCCCCTTCCACAGAGCCTCTACCATAGCCCTCAACCAACACCTGAAATGGGCTGTGGTTGAATTCATACCTAGGCTTTACACCAGAGCCAGAGGCTTCATCCTTAAGTTATTTGGAGTATAAAAAAGGTGTGGAGAATCTCTGATTGAGGCTACACCTCTCAGAGCAAAGGTATAACCTCACTTACTCTCCCGAGCCTTTACGAGNGGCTAACTGAACATCCTTCTTTGGTAGCAAGACTTCTGAAAACTGCGCTAACTCGAGTGATAAGAGTGAACTTCTTTTCCTCCTCACTATGTCCATGAATTGATGGTAATGCGGCAGTGATCCTCCAGATACTCTCATATCCATCAGTATTTGTCAGAGGATGGAATCTACTCCCTCGTTGGAGGGGATAAATTTTCGGTAGCACTTCTTCATCTTGATGAGGTTCCTCCTCAACGAGTGTCTCCTCGAGAGCCTGGGCTTTAATGGCCCTCTAAAATCTTCTATTGTGGTTCCTCCTTTGAGTTCGGGTCAGTGGTACAGTCCTTGAGCTTGACTCGATTTCAAAAATGTGTGGCAAGATAGTTAATCCATCAGTTGGATCTTCAACGATCATCACTTATTTCTCCTTAGTAGCAGTTGGGCTAGTAGGTTTGGTGGGTGTCGTGACGACAGTAACTTTAGCCTTTTTGCAGGTAGGGAAGTCTTGAAGGTAGTTCAAACTGAATTCTGCAGACGGTTCTTGTATTTCCGGAGCAGCGATCTTCATTACCACAAATGAGGCTTTCCCGAGGATGACCTCGACAACTTCAAATCCATAGGATCGATGTTGCGGGCTTCGTGACTTGTCGGCAGGTTCCATGAAAAGGTCAGCGTCGGGTGGGCCATCATAGTAGGCTTTAAAAATAGAAAATCTTAGGGTTAGCTATATGGCCAAAAACTCGTAATCTTTAGTGGTAGCACTGAAAATAGACATTGATCTGTAGGTCGGGCGGGTCTTAATTTATGGGTATTTAAAATTTTTTTAAGGAAAATTAAGAGGTGTAAAATTTAATTAATGCAAGAAAGCTTCAAAGTGGTTGAACAGCTTGTCCTGAGTCCAAGGAGTTGATTGTACCTTCTCAAGATAGAAATGGGTAAAGTATGTCAACAAAAGAAGGGTAATTTGGTCCAAGAGGGGCATGGACACATTACCGATGTGTGGAGATAATATTTCCTGATTTGATTAGAGAGAAAAGTTTGTCCCCCCGGCGGAGTCGCCAGAAGCTGTCGGCACTATTTCGGGGGTTTGTGGGGAGTTGCCCGTAAGAAGCTGTCGGCCGCCGGAATTGAAATCCTGTAGCCCGCTTCGGAAGGACGTTGAAGTATGCATTAAACTGACCCCATATGTTTCATAGTTAAAAATGAAAGAGCGCTGTACTCGTAAGAAGCGTTCTGACACCACTATTTTCTATTGGATTCACTTAGTCAAAATGAACTTATTAAACTCAACTTAATGGTTCCATAATTTCATTTAGACTGTGAGAAGCGTTGTTAACAACCGTAGGTTAACTCCTCCGAGGGATTCTCGATCATCCAATACAGACATCTTAATTTAGTTGAAGTTATAGTTTTGTGTGATGTTTTTTATTAAATTTTGAGTTGTTTTATATTTGAATGTTGTGGGGGTGAATTCTATCTTCGTTGATTTTAATTTTGGTTTTGGCTTTGGTTTTGTGGCTATCCTGATAGTTTTAGTTTTCCATGTAAATTTTTATAAACACAAATGTATAGCATAAAAGTACAAGAAAGACAACGCTGAAAACAGTAAAAGCGTACCTGGCGAGTCTTCTCGTTCCACCACCTGAAACTTAAAATGCATGTTAAGGCAGTTTATGAGAGCAATAAAAGTAAAGTTTTGGTAGTTTTCTTAACTCTATGTTGTATTTTGGTGAGTCCTTAAAAGTTTAATTATGGATGATTTCATTGAGCAAAGTATAATAAGTTTAATAGACCTCTGAGGTATCCAACAAGTTAGGAGGAGGAAGCAGGTCCATGCCTCCCTCCGTGAAAAGCCTCGAGTCCATTTAAACTTATTATATTACTTAATGGTTCATCCTGTGAGAACTTTTAATGCCTAGTGAATATTGATGTCTTAATTATCCCTAAGAAAGGGGAAATTATCATTTATCATTTGATTTGAAAATTATGTGAGTGAATTTCCTTAAAGGGCAAGTTGGTGTAACCTGAACACTTAGACATTTTTTTTAATTAGCCTTAGTGGTGTTTCAAGGATGTTTGATTATGTTATATTTATTTCTCTAATCCTCATCTAGTCAATTTTGATTTGGCCTAAGTCACCACTAAGCCCTTAAGACCTAGGTGAGTGTCTTAAGTTTAATTAATTTTTAATTTAGCCTAAGTCACCACTAAGCCCTTAAGACCTAGGTGAGTGTCTTAATTAGGCTTAAGCTTTAAGTGGTCATGATTCATAATTTGAAAATCAAAATAAGGGTATTAAATTGGTAAATTATTGACTTCAAAAGTCATACCCCTAAGTCCAGGATCATTTAATTTTAATAAACTTCCCAATTTTAATAATTTAGAAATTTATTAACTTAATTAAGAAAGTGAGATTGGTTTCTACCAATTTCCTTTGTGTTTCAAACATCAAATGAATTGATTAAGATCAGAGGTTACCCATTTTCCCTCCTTGCATGTTTCATCCATAAATTAATTAAGATCAGAGGTTACCCATTTTCTCTCCTTTGAATTAAGCCTGATTTAGAAATTTATTAATCTTAATTAAGAAAGTGAGATTGGTTTCTACCAATTAACCCCTTTAGTTTAGAAATTTATTAATCTTAATTAAGAAAGTGAGATTGGTTTCTACCAATTAACCCCTTTGCTTTCAAGCATCAAATAAATTGATTAAGATCAGAGGTTACCCATTTCCCCTCCTTAACTTAAGCCCAAACATCAAATAAATTGATTAAGATCAGGGGTTCCCCATTTTTCTCCTTGACTTAAGCTTAAATGTTAATTAAGGCTAAATTTCCAAAAATTACACATTTGCCCCTAAGGCTCTAATACTTCATAATTTCTCAAATTCAATTCAAATGACTTTGACATTTTTATCCTACCTCATTCATGGGTCAATTAAGACATTAGAAAAGAAAATGTGATTTTTTCATAATTTAATTTATTTTATATAATTATTGTCATGCAAAAATAGGATTTTTTAAAGAAATTTCCTAACTTGACCAAGGTAAATTCTAATCCTTTGAAATTTTTACTGGAGGTAGACCTAGAACAGAGAAGCCTTTGGACCAAATTTCACTATCTTTTGTATTCTCTATGATTTATCAAAATTATTTTAATTTCTGGGTTATTTAATAAAAAGAAAATATTTTAAACAATGAAAATTAATTTTTGTGTCTTTGTAAAATATCTATGATGTTAGAGAACTTAGAGGAGGAAATTTTGATTTTTTTTATTTTTTCTTGATTTATTGGAATTATTTTAGTTAAAATTCATTTTTAGACTTTAAAAGTTATTTTTAAGCTTTGAAATTTAATATCTTTGTTTAGAAAATCAGGAAAAATATTCTAATTGTTCCTAGGTGATTAGGAAGCAATTTAGAACATTTCCATGAATTTTGTTATTTTTGTATTTTTTATGAATTTTTAAATATTTAAAATAGGCTAAAAATCAAGTTTTTATTCTAAAAATTATTTTTTTTATAAAATATCCCTAAACATAGATAACTCAGAAAAATAATGTTTCATGATTTTTTGAGTTATATTTTCATTTTTAAAAATCATTTAAATGTTAAAAGTGAAATTTATCTTTAAAAATCAACTTAAGTTATCTAATGAACTCAAAATATTGTAAAATTTTTATACTGAGTTCTCTGGATTATAGATCACAGTGGAGATCAAAAATCAAATCATTTAAATGTTTATGTTACCAAAATTAAGTATTTTAGTGATTTAGTGTTTGTAAAATTTAAGTGCATTTTAAATGACTTGACCCATGAAATTCCATGGTGGAACTTCCAAAATTTTTTTAGAATTTTCTAATCAATATGCTAATTTTCATGATTATTTTAAGGAAATAATGTGCAAGAAACTTGAAAAATATGGATTTCTGTATAGGAACCATCTCTAACCTTGAAAAAATCTGAGGATATTTCCCTTGATAGAAGCTACAACATGTCAAATCTTCAAGCCAAGGTGATGTATTAATATGTATGGAGAATCAAATGATCTCAAATAATGTTTAATTAATTAAAAAAAGTATATGCATCAAATGGACTTGAAATTTATTCCAAATTATTCTCCTTTGTTCACTAAGCAAGATGGTATTTTTATTTTATTTTTGTGATTTTTCTACACAAAGTTATGGATTTTTGAAGTTTAGGGCGTTTAAATAAATAGAAAAAGCCCTATTTTGCTACTTATCCACACAACGCCATGTAGATTCTAGGAAGCTCCGAAAATCCACGCGGCGCGCTTCTATTTGACGTCGCCGTCCATTCTAGTAGCCACGCATCCCGCTGTTTCTGTAAAGAAGCGTTGTCCGACTTCATCTTGGCCATCCATTTGATACACGTGCGATCAGACGGCGCGTGGTCATCGTCCCTAGTGGCTTAGGCTGAGAGCCGTTCACCTTCAAGGTTTATGAACTTTCTCATTTCTCAACCAAAATTAAGTGAAAATATTTATAAAATGCTCGTCTTCATGAGACGAACACATCCATAGGATTAATGTGTCATGAAATCAAGCCCATGTAAATGGATAATCAAAATACGCTTGGGAGGAGGAGAAGTTTTATACCTTTCCTCTAAGAAGGGAGGCTTCAATCAGAGGTGCTCGGTATGTTCGTTGGGGTCCAAGGATGCTAGTGATTAAGCCTCTTATTGTGGTGTAAGGCCTAGGTATGAATTCGACCAAGCTTGATTTCAGGTGTTGGTCTAGAGTTATGGTGGAGGCTATTTCAGAGAGTAATTTGATGGGGCTTTGCCTTCTCTTACTATTGTGAAGGTGTGGGCACAAGCAATTGAAGTTTGGTGCAATTTTGAGAGATGTCCTATTTTTGCCCTAAATTTTAAGCTCAAAATTAGGGTTGTACAGGGGGAATCAAGGCAGTGGAGTGATTGGAATGGGTTGTGGAGGTCTCAAGGAAGCTCTGTGAGTGATTTGGGAGGCTTTCTTTGAGAAAACTTTAGCAGACCTCCCATCACCGTGGAGGTGAGTTTTTATAAAAATGGCCATATGGTGGCTCTCAGGGCACAAGTTTGGGTGCATTGTGGTGCTTAGGTGGAGGGTAGAGGAGCTCTTCAATTTGATTTGGATGAGCTGGCTTCTAGGTTTAATTTGGGTGAGGTGCCATGGGGGTGGCTCCTGGTTTTAAGCTTTTCCGGTCATTAGGCTAGTCGACCGGCCAGGTGGAGGTGGCTAGGAGCTCAAGGAACCTAGGGGAATATGTCACAACAATTTAGTGCAATAATACCTAATTTTGGTAAGGATATCTTAAGAACATGCATTTTTGGAATTAATATCCCTTAATTTGGGGGACCTTTGGTCCGTGGCATGATTTAGGTGGTTTCATAGTGTTTGGACTGGTCACTAAATCCAACTAATGGCTGGGGTGGAGTTAATTTGGTGACTTTAGGGTGGTTAGGCCACATTTAGTGCTTGGGTCCAAATGGGTGCAAATGACCGAACTTGGGTTTAGTCTAGGCTAGCCATGTCAATTGGCTCAATTAATTGTTGCATTTGGTGTAGATGATCATAAGGAACAAATTTGGTGAAGTATGAAAGTGGTTTTGAGTTCAATTGAAGGATCAATTTGAGAGAATTTTGAACTTTAATAAATTTGGTCATGTTGGGCTAGGCTCGGGTCTAGGTTTGGGGGGGCTAAGTCCAAATTTATTATTTTAAATGGTCAATAGGGACCTCATGAAGAGTTTTCAACATGAATTGGATGCCAATTTGGAGGTTAAGATATCCATTGGGTGAAATTTGGAAGGGCTAAAATTGGGAATTTTGGATTTAGGCCAAAATCAAATGGATTTGAGGTTTCACCAAGGCCAATTGATGGTTGATTTTGATGTACAAAAATGTTATCAAGATTTTGAAAGACTAATTGGGACCAATTGACTAGGGTATGGGTTCAATTTAGTGAGATTAGGTCATTTGTTTAAAATTGGGGTTTTGAACTAAATCAAAATTGGGCTCAAATCATGGGACAATTAAGCTTGGATTTGGTTTATTTTGATCATATCAAATGTAAATTTGAGTTTTGTATTGTAATTGGGGCTAATTGAGATCCAATTGATTGACATTTGGGTTGAATTTGGGGAATTTGGGCCCTCAAAGGCAAATGTGGGGGTTTTGGTTAAAGATTGTCAAATTGGCCAAATTGGGTCATGTGGTAGTCAAGAAAAATAAAATTGGGAATATTTTGGATTTATTGATATTTTCTAGGAATTATTGGAATTTTTGGGATTTTGGGTTATGGAGGGATATTTTGGTAATTTGCGGGTGCTTTAGGGGTAAAAGGCCAAGATGGGTATTTTGGTTGAGTTGAGGTACCAACCATCACCAACAAGCCATGGACCAATGGAAACACCATTTTGGGTCCTCTACATAGTGGTCTTAGCCAAACCATAGCCATAGGCCAAGTAGGTTTAGGGGACCATCTGCATGAGTATCCCAAAAGATTAAGGGACCTAGGCTAGAAATTTGAGTTCAGGGCTGTGAGTGATTGTGGGTGCAAATAAGTGTAGTGAGTGTAGTGAGTGCCTTAGCTCCAGACCAACTCTCAGGGTCAACCTTAAGGTCCAGTAGTCCTAAGGGTGACTCATCTTCAATTTCCCCCATAGTGACCCTACCTACAAAGTGTTAGAGGTTAGGACCAATATGTGGAACTTCAAGTTGAGTAAAGAAGAGTTTGGAATTTCTAGTTGGTGAGGGTACCTTTTCTAGTTTTCTAAGAATAGTCAATAGGAAAAGCCTATGGCTAGACCTTAGGCTACTAAAGAGGACAAACTAAACCTCAACCAAAAGTGAGGTCAACAAATGGACCCCCAATAGGTGTGTTATGCTGGGCATGCACACCGCGCTCATTGGTGTTGACCGACGAGATCAACAAAAACCAATACAAACTCTAAGTCAATAGACCCAAAAATATGTGTAGAGTTGAGTGTGATTTATTTTCGCTGGGGAATTAGCAAGTGAGTGTTTAATCAAGTCAAGAAGTAGGGACTCTCTCTAGGGATTGGAAAGTGGACTTTGTGTTATGAAATTTCAAAGATTTCCAAAGGATGGGAGTCAGTATGTAAGTGCTGACCCCAAGGTGGGAATTGAATTTTAGATATCAATTCAAAAAGAGGGAGAGCGTCAGAATGTAAGGACTGACCTCGAATGTATTGAATCAGAAATATAAGGCTGATTCAAAAATGAGAATTGAAATGTAGGTCAATTCTGAAAAGAGAGTGTCGGAATGTAAGGATCAACCTCGAATGTAATGAATTAAAAATGTGAAAATGAGAATTGAAATGTATATCAATTCTCAAAAGGGAGTGTCGGAATATAAGGACCGACCTCGAATATAATGAATCAGAAATGTAGGACTGATTCAGGAATGAGAATTGAAATGTAGGTCAATTCTCAAAAGAGATTGTCGGAATGTAAGGACCGACCTCGAATGTAATAAATCAGAAATGTGAAAATGAGAATTGAAATGTATATTAATTCTCAAAAGGGAATGTAGGAATGTAAGGATCGACCTCGAATGTAATGAATCAGAAAAGTATGACTGATTCGGGAATGAGAATTGAAATTTATGTCAATTCTCAAAAGAGAGTGTCGGAATGTAAGGACCGACGTCGAATGTAATGAATTAGAAATGTGAAAATGAGAATTGAAATGTTTATCAATTCTCAAATGGGAGTGTCGAAATGTAAGGACCGACCTCGAATGTAATGAATTAGAGATGTAGGACTGATTAGAGAATGAGAATTAAAATGTAGGTCAATTCTCAAAAGAGAGTGTCGGAATGTAAGGACAGACCTCGAATGTAATGAATCAGAAATATGAAAATGAGAATTGAAATGAATTTCAATTCTCAAAAGGGTGTGTCAGAATGTAAGGTCCGATCTCAAATGTAAAGAATCAGAAATGTAGGACTGATTTGGGAATGAGATTTGAAATGTAGATCAATTCTCAAAAGAGTGTGTCGGAATGCAAGGACCGACATCGAATGTAGTGAATCAGTAATGTAGGACTAATTTGGGAATGAGAATTGAAATGTAGATCACTTCTCAAAAGAGAGTTGGCAGTGTTGATATTACAGAAATGTCTCATGTGAAAAAGGTTGATCCTATTGAAGGAGATCTGTAAAGCTTTCTGAGTTTTTTGTGCAGAATGTGAAATTCTACGGGGATGTGCAGAGAGTTAGTGTAGATAACGATGATTGTGTTACGCACACAAAGAGTAGGAAATTCCGAAAACGGAAGAATCCACTCAATAGGTTTGTTTTCTTTTCTTGTTGTTTTTATCACATTTAATTTTTTAAAATATGTTTTTAAAGTCTTAATTTTAATATTTGATTTTTGAAAGAAATTTATTTTGTTATTTACTCATTTGTGATTATTTTTCATTTATATTTTATTTATTGTTGAAAATTTGTTGTTTCGTTCTTTGTTCTTTGAAATTCATAACCATCACACAAAAAGGCAACTGACAAAAAGGCACAAGTTGAGAGAAATTTCCATTAATTTGCTCCAAAAGAGATGTCATAAATCAGACATAGGCTAATGCCTCAAAAGGTACATTATGTAATCCTTGTTGAAATACATTGAGAATCATCTCATGTTGTGAATACATCGTAGACTGAATATAGTAGATACATGTCATGCCGGTAAAAGAAAGAAAGTGAACCCTCTGTACCAGGTATGTTGAGCTACTGATCAAGCAAACCTTCTAAGTCATACTCCAGGATAAGAGTTTCCTTTGCATGTACATAGAGGTACAACCTTCTCACAACTTGTACAGAAATAAATCCTCTAGTTTTGGGTCCTGTTGAAATCCATATGGTATTTTACTGTCATCCATCCTGCGTAAAGTCAGAGACACCCTACGGTGTCGAACTAATGTAATGTAATGTTTGACAACGTCTGCACCGTTGCCCTTGAGAACAAGTACTGAACCGACTAGAAGAGGAATCTCCACAGAACCTGTGAATTCACCAGGGTCAATGATATCAATTTTTTTCCCAAATAGAATATTGCTTTTACTCATGAATGGGACCGTGCAGAAAGGCCTCTTAAAATCGTGATGATCAATGTGCGAGGGAATGCAATCACCTTCTTAAAAAATGTTAATGATCCAACTGTTGGGAATGTAAGTAGCTGGTAGAATATTCCGCTTGACTATTCTCTTTATCATCCATTTTAACATTTGTGGTAATGGATCCACTTGGTCGTATCTAAGGATCCCAGGCGGATTCCGCTATCTGTTGTTCGTGAAGTTGTAGCAACCGCCGCATTGGATGGTGATTCTTCCCTTTCCGCTCATCAATTTCTTTGGCTCGGAATATGTTCTTTCCATGAGAAGGCCTGCTTGGCCTCTGTCTCTTAAATCAAAGATGCAGTCCAGAATGCTTTTATCATCACTTTCAGAAAAAATCCGGGTATAGCTCTAGGCCTTCCAGTATATTGACAAACTTTCCCTGAAATTCTTCATAAAACTCGAATTCTCTTTTATTTACTCTGCTTATCTTGTAGTATTCTACCGTACCAGAGGTTGGCAGCTATCACGGGCATTTCTTCCTTCGAGCATCGGCGAGAACCCAAACTGGTGCTGGTCAATCTGGAACATGAGATTCAGCCTCTAGTGGGATGTATGACCCTGGGCTCCACGGTACATGCTGATCTGTCTCTAGCGGGATATATGGCTCATCTGTCACGAAGTCTGAAGTCTGAGACCTGTTAGTGCTTGAAGTATAGTCTTCCAATGTACTGAAGTGTTATAAATGTAGAATGTTGCAATTCGGGCATTCTACAAATGCATTCGTAACTGATGTCCCGGCCGGTACCTCAACGTTGCATGTCGGGCAACCCTTCCACAAAACATCTAAAACTGCAAGTGTGTCTGACTCTATTAGAAACCTTGGTTCTTCTTCCGTGGTGGGTAAGCTAGCGAAAGTTTATTTCAGGTCTGGATCGTAAATGTGCCCCTCAGGAATGGGGGTAAGAAAATTGTTCTCGTCTCTCTGCATTTGTGTTCCTGTCATAGAAAGGCTCACCGCTTCATTTGGCTGGCATTTCTGCGCTGCGTCCTGCAGAGCGGAGCATTCGATAATTGTTCATTACAGGCGTTCATCAGGTCCCTTGCTGGATCTCCTACCATGGAGGGCAGACAACTGGACCCCTCCATCGGATCTCATTTCGATATCACGTTTTTACCTTTGTGTGACATATTGTCTTGAGTGGTTACCCTCAATAGTGAAGGTAGTCCCTCCTTTTCTTTACTGCTGACTACATCCATTAGAGGGCCCCTTTAGTCCATATCAACTTGGTTGAAATCCACTTGAAATCAATGACACCTCCTTGCGGCGCCATCTCCTCATTCGGTGCGAGGTTCCAGCCGTCCTGGAAGGCAAAGATTAGCCTTTGTCCTAATATTTTTCTGCAGACAATAGGAAAAACGTCAGTGGGCCAAAGCTTGTCATGAACAAGAACAAAATAAAGTATTTATTAAAGTAAAATTTAGTTCGTTTTTGTGAGGATGATTATTCATTTTATGTGTGAGTTTCGTTTAATTTAGTAGGGTATTTAAATTCAAAAGTAGAAAAGAGAAAGTGTGAAGTTCAAATAAAATTTTTCTCAAAATTTTCAATATAATGAGGTTTATTATAAAATTTGGATTCAGTCACAGACATTTGGCCACATAGATAATCCTAAAATAATTAAAGTTTCAAAGTTTCAATGAAAGCAGAGGCAAGCGGCATTGAGCAGCAACATGTTGCATAATAGGTTTTTAGGTATCGTCCATTTATCGGTAACATGGGTCTTTCTCCCTAGAAGTCCACTAACTGGTAGGCTCCCATGTATAGACCTTCTCAACGATAAATGGTCCCTCTCAAGTTGACTCAAATTTTGCACCTATTTTGCGGTGTGCAAGAATAGGTCTTTTGAGCACAAGTACGAGGTCTCCAACTTTGAATGTCTCTGGGCAGACCAATTTGTCATAGGCTTGTACCATCTTCATCTGGTAGAGCTCTAAACGTTGCTGGGCTTCTAGTCGTTTTCCCTTGAGACTCTCCAGTTCTTCAAGTCTGAGTTTTGTACTTTCTTTTGTTGTGAGTTGACAACGACGACTCAGAAAGATTTTGTCTGGATTTCTAGCGGTAGCATGGCCTCAGCCCCATACACGAGCGCATAGGGTGTACACCGAGTGGGAGTCCTGAAAGTTTTTCGGTAGGCCCACAAGACTTCTAATAGTTTGTTGTGCCAATCGCTTTTATTTTCATCTAGTGTTTTCCTTAAAATCTATACCAGTGTCTTGTTGAAAGCTTTAGCCCGACCATTTGCTCTGTGATAGTAAATTGTAGAGTATCTTCAATCTATCCCATGTCTTCTGATAAAATTATTGATCTTTATACTTTTGAAAGTTGTCCCATTGTCAGAGATTATTCTTTGCGGTACTCCGAAATGATAGACAATTTGACTTTTGTAAAATTAAAGGACTTGTTGTGTCGTAACCTCACGTAACGGTACTGCCTCTGCCCATTTATTGAAGTAATCTGTAGCGGCAAGTATAAACCTGTGTTCTCTGGAAGATGGAGGGTCTATCGAGCCTATTATTTCCTTGCCCCAACACTCGAATGGCCACGAGGCAATAGTTGGGTGTAGCACATTCGAAGGCTGGTGTAAGACCACCCCATGCACTTGGCATTGGTGACATCTTCTGGCTGCATCCACGCAATTGGACATCATTGCTGACCAGAAATACCTGAGTCTTTTGGTCTTCATTTTCATTTTTGGCGCTGACTGGTGAGCACCACACAATCCGGCATGTACCTCTTTGATTTGTCTTTTGAAAATTTGAAGGACGTGTTGTGCCGTAACCTCACGTAACGGTACTGCCTCTGCCCATTTGGAGAAGTAATTTGTAGCGGCAACTATAAACCTGTGTCCTTTGGAAGATGGAGGGTCTATCGGATCTATTATGTCAGTGCCCCATCACTCGAATGGCCACGAAGCAACTGTTGGGTGTAGTACATTTGGAAGCTGGTGTAAGACCACCCCATGCACTTGGCATTGGTGACATCTTCTGGTTGTATCCATGCAATTGGACATCATTGCTGGCCAATAATACCCGAGTCTTTTGATCTTTGTTTTCAATTTTAGACCTAACTGGTGACCACCACATAATCCGACATGTACCTCTTTGATAATTTTCTATGCTTCGACTCTGTTTAAACACCGTAGCCACATCTGGTCGAATAATATTCTGTGGAGAACATTTCTTACCAGGGCGTAAGACATAGCCCTCCTTGTGATGTGGTGTGCCTTAGACTTGTCTTTTGGCAGCTTTCAAGCATGCAAATATTCTATTAATGGCTTGCGCCAATCTTCGTTGATGTCTGCACTATATTTATTGTTTCTTCTTTCCAAGCTTGTGTAGAGTTTTGAAGTCTTTTTGAGACAAGACTCATCTTCCTTGCACCATGACTTTGATGGAATCCTTCGGAGGACATGCCATTTCCTTAGTTAGTTTTGCTAGAGCGTAGACATGGGCATTATCTACCCCAGAAATCTGGTGGAAAGTCAACTCAGGAATCTGCTCCAGGAGCTTCATTGTGTACTAATGGTACTCTGCTAATCTTGGTTTTAGAATTCTGTATTGTCCGGCGACTTGGTGGATGACAAGTTCAGAGTCACCATAGATGACAATGCTTGTTATATCTATTGAGATTGTGAATTCTAATCCGGTCTTTAAAGCTTCATATTCTGCTTCATTGTTGATGCACGGCTCCGTGAGGTTGTATGAGAACCTTAACATACCCTTGTTTGGTGTGATAAAGATCAAACTGATCCCTGCTTTGCCTGGTATAACTGTGTCTGATCCTTTATCTTTTCTGGTTCACGAAGTGCCATTGAAGTACATCTCCTAGCGCTGCACACTGGATAATTCCATTTGAAGCATTTGCTCGTCTGGTAACTCGTCGTTGAGAGAGGTCCCAGCTGTCAGTTGGTTTTCATCAAGAAAGTCTGCTAATTTATGTCCCTTGATAGCACGGAGGGGAAAAAAAATTATATCAAATTGTAATAAGATCATTGACCATCTTTCTAGACGTCCGAAGTGTGTTGTTCGGGTCATCAGATACTGCATTGGATTAACTTTCGAGATTAGGGTAATCTTATGAGAAAGCATGTAATGTCTAAGCTTTTGGGCGGCAAAAATTAACGCCAGAAAATGCTTCTCAATAGGTGGATACCTTATCTCCATTGGTATTAAATGTGTAACGCTAGACAATGCTTCTCAATAGGTGGATACTTTATCTCTGTCGGTATTAGACAACGACTCAAGTAGTAGAGTGCATTCTCTTTGCCCTCATCATTAATTTGGGCTAAGAGGCTCCAAGAGAGTCATCCAAAGCTGTGGTATAAAGTATCAACGGTTTCCCTGGGACCGGGGCTGCCAAAACAGGAGGTGTCATTAAATAATGGTTAACGTCTTCAAAGGCCTGCTGGCATTTCTCTTCCCAAATAAATTTGGCATCCTTTTTAATTAATGCTGAGAAAGGCTGACCACTGGCATTTCTCTTCCCAAATAAATTTGGCGTCCTTTTTAATTAATGTCGAGAAAGGCTGACTTACCTGCGAGATTAGAAATAATGTGTCTCAGATATGCCAACTTCCTCTGGATGGAACATTGTTGTTTAAAGGTCTTAGGGGGGGCATTTCCAAGATAGCTTTAATCTTATCCAGGTCGATCTCAATTTTCCGATGACGAACAACGAATCCTAGAAATTTCCCGGAAGTAACGCCAAATGTGCACTTTAAGGGATTCATTTTAAGGTCATATCGTCGTAACCATTCAAACACGATCCTCAATTCATACAAATGGTCTATTTTCTATTTAGTTTTGATGACAAAATCATCCACGTAGCATTCTACTTGATTGTGAATGAGGTCGTCAAAAATCATTGTCATTGCATGCTGATTTGTTGCTCTGGCATTCTTTAGGCCGAACGACATCACTGTGTAGCAGAAAATTCCAATCTGTGTTTTGAAGGCTGTAAGTGGTGCATCCTCGGGAGCCATCTTGATTTGGTTGTATCCCGATGATCCGTCCATGAAAGAGAAAATTTCATGTGTTGAAGCAATATCCACCATCATCTCTGGTATGGATAGTGGAAACTCATCTTTTGGACATGCTTTGTTCAAATCTCTGAAGTCGACACAAATGCAGATCTGTCCATTTTTCTTCTTAACAGGTACAATATTAGCCAACCATATGGGATACTTCTCCTCTTTCACAAAGTTGGCATCTATCAACTTCTTCACTACGGCGATGACTTGTTGTTCTAATTCAAGGCGCATTCTCCTAGAAGCTTATTTTACTGGAATTATTATCTTGTCCACGCCAAGTTTATGGACTGCAACCTCTGTTGACAGTCCTGACATTTCATTGTAGCTCCATGCAAAACAATCTTTGTATTCTGTTAATAGTTTAACGAATTCTACAGATTCTTCGTCATCAAGTAGAGAACTTATAAATGTTGGTCAGGGTCGTTCTTCAGTCCCAAGGTTAATCTCTTTCAATTCATCGATAGCACATTTAAGTTCCTCCTCATATTTTGGTGGAGTATCTTCTATTGGTTGATCAGTAGAGTCATCCTCTACATCGAGGCAACCTTCTTCTGACTCACGAGTAACAACCATGCAAAATTCAGAATCATCGACTCATCCGTCTATACCAAATCCGTGACCTTCTTATAAATCGGGAGTTCGACTTTTAACATTCCATAGTATTTTAAAAAGTTGAAATTTATCTTTTGGCATTTTTTTTGGTAAGTGTCCTTGTTGAATTAACTTTTGAACAGCAATGCGAGAAGTAACCAAAAAGCAATTCTATCAATTTATTAGAATCAACATCCAAATTTACATGTCTTTCAAGCTCAGTAGAGGTAGAAGCACGGTAAAATTTGATCGGCTTTGAACCAAAACTACGGTCTTCCTTGACCTCTAAAATCTTCACCTTTTGAGGGAGGATCGGAGTAAGGGTCATAGTATTCACGTAGTGGTTTATCCGAACAAACATTGTTTCATTTTTATTCCTCTCTGTATCTTCTAGGGATATCTCGTACTGAGGTTTCTTCTGCTTTGTCATCATTACCTCATCTTCAGAACTATCTTCATCGCCAATGTTGATGGTTGTCCTAGTCCGTTCAACAATTAAATTGATCTTTCCTCGTCCACGTCCCTGGCTCTGACCTCGGGTGAGTGAACTAGAAGAACCTCCACCAACACGTTGTAAGGGAGTGGTAGAAGATTGTTGAAGTGGAGTTATTTGGCTTCCCCTTTGTGATTCTTCTGAATCTTCATTTTTATTTGTCAAAATCTCACGCGAGAAGACAGTCTTCAATTGAGGCGCGTAGTAGGCAACATCTTCATGGATACAAAAACTTCATGCACTGAAAATGGTTGTAGGTCTCCCTTGATGCAATTTTCTTGACCATCTTTGCAGTGTTTGATTTACTGGTGTAGAGATGATGGAACCATATTGTGCTCATGAATCCATGGTCGACCCAATTGAGCGTTAAAAGAGGTCTTGGTGTAAAAAAATATGAAATTTAGTCGTTGTTACGAGTTCTCCAACATTCATAAGTAATGTAATTAATCCGATGGCTCTTTCTCCCTTTTGGTTGAATCCTCTTAACATCATTTTATTGGTCGTAAGCTCTTGAGCTATAGGCTAATCAAGTTAAGAGATGCTCCAGGATCTACTAAAACTCTAGATAACACATATCTGCCAATGTTGATGGAGATGTAGAGCGGACGGTTGTGGTCGGCGGTACTGAGCAGCAAGTCTTCATCTGTGAAGGTTACCCCTAACTATTCTCTTAACGAGAAAACTTCATCTATGGATGTGCTAGCCAACTAAACTAAGCAAATTTTTGGATCAGGAAAAGCTGTAACCAGATATTCTCTCATCTCCTTTGATAGGATCAAAGCGTCGTAGATTCTTAGTCGGGCAGGCAACTTCCTAAGATGAGCTAGCACGTTGTATTCTACTTTGTGTGATCCTCCAATTTTATCTTGATCATGTGGTTCTTCCACTAGTGAAGGTGGGGGTATCTCTTCTCGAGTCATTATCTATTTTTCTTTGTCTGTTGGAGCTGTTCTTGGTGGTAACACTTTCCTCCTCCTTAAGTTAACTTCTGTGACTTCTTCTTCTTGAGATATCATTGTTGAACCTTTCGGTGTCTTTTCCTCTCCGTCGGAAAGATCTAAGTTGTTGGCAAGCGGTGTACCATGATGCTCGAGAATTGGCTCTTCATTATCGGTGTTGTCGTAGGCGGTATTATTGATGTCTTCTTTGGACTTGACAACGAGTTCATCAGACTCGAGTACGATTTGAGGATCATTTTGGGGATCAAGATCTTAAGTAGATCGTTCATAATCAATTACGTTATCACCTGAAACAGTCAAAATGTAGCCAAAATCACAATCATTATATTCAGAAGACCACGGAGGAACAAAAAGATAATCATACAAAGTCAAGGGTTCGGGGAAGGGTTCGAGGATTTTCTTCCCCGAATCCGAGACAACCAAGCTAGTAGAGGCAACCCCTATCCTACCACCCGTACTATCAATCTTTGCAGTGACACTTTTCTTCTTCTTGTTCTTTGTTCTTGACGATGACAAATCTCCTCACGAAATCTTGATCTCGGGCTCAGTATGTTGCGGACTCTAAATAGAGGCTTATTTTGATGCAGACTAGATCTTGTTCAATATTTTCTTGGATGATCTGCTCCATACCTCATTCCATCCTTCTTCAGTGTTCGTTGAAATTTATTCCTGTATTTGATTAAGGAATCTCTTGAGTTCATCCCAAGTTGTACTCCATCCATCTATTCCGGCATACTGATCAATTAGGGAGATTGGCTCGGCCGAAATCATGTTTATGGAACCTTTTTCAGGTTCTTTTAAATGTTCTTTCAGGATTGTAATGTTCTCTTCCTTGAGGTTCTTCTTGAGCCAATCCTTAAAGACGAAACAATTGCCTATAGTGTGCCCAAGCAACCGGTGATAGGGCAATAATTTGGTTCATTCTTCTTATTCACCTCTTCGGGTTTCTTTGGATCTGGTAGTTTGAATTCTGAATTCTTTATCAGGCTTTTGAATTTTTTAGGTATGGCTTCATCCTTGAAAGAATACACAACTTTCTGTCACTCTAACAGGGATATTCTTTTACCCACTGTTTGAGGTGATCCCTCCTGCGGCAGTCATTTATTGGATTGACTGCCCTGTTTCTGAGAGTACTGTGACGAAGACTGGCAAAGTTTATTTGCATATATCTTTATCGGCTACTTTCCTTTGTCGACAGTCGCAACAACTCCTGATTTCTTTTCGAACACTCTGGTCACCTTATCTTTTTCATATGGCTCTATGTGTTTCATTTCTTCTTGAAGACTACTGGCTTTACTAAGTAGCTTCTCGAAGGATTTGATGGTGAGTCCCTCAAGAATGAAAGCTACTGGCCTATGAATGTACTTGAGTAGAATCTCAATCGCTTCATGTTCCTGTATCTGGTGTTCACATTTCATGCTAAGGTTTATCCACCGTAAAATATAGTCTGCCAAAGTTTTGCTAGGCTTTTGCTTCTCCATCATAAGCTCTCCAATAGACGCATGATGTTGCGCCTCGGCAAATCTTTTCACAAATAAGTATTCCAACTCAGAAAATGTTTTAACTGAGCCGTTGGGAAAGTCAGCACAACCATTCGAAAGCAATCCCTGACAAGCTGCTGACGAATTGCTGGCAAAGTAAAGCTTCATTATTCCTCATGTTGCCACAACTGGATTGGAAATATGATATGTGTTGTCTGAGATTTCCAGTCCCATCGAATATCTTGAAGTTTGGGGCCACAAAACCCTTGGGGAAAGGTACGGCATCGAACCCCTCTATGTAAGGTCTACCCTTTAAAATTGATGCACCGCCCTTAGATTGGGCTATGGCTTCCCGCACTTGTTCAACCATTTTCTTTAATTCCTTTCCTAGCATGGCACCTGATGAAGAATCTTTCTTTGGTTGTTCATCTTTGTCTGTTGAATTAGCCTCTCTTCTTTCATCTATGATGTGTATGATTTTTGGCTGATTATTCTCTGGAGAAGCCAATCTCGGTGCTTGTGATTGGCCCTAAATGGTGGCCATGGCGGTCATAGCTGCAGTCATCTCCTCTATTTTTTTCTCCAGTAGACTGGCTTGGTCATCCCTTAGGAGTATAACCCTAGGCAGCTCATCTACGACATTCTCTTTGGTGTGAGGTTGAGCCTCGCGCGCAGATGTGGTAGCTCTGGTTTCAATCACATGGACATCCATGAAATCCTCCTCCAGGTAATCATTGTAATCAAAATCTTCATTGCCACAATTGACGAAAACTCCGTGCTCTCGAGCTAACTCGAAAATCTCAATCCTGAGTTTCTCAACTTTCTCTTGAATTATTGATTCTTTGATTGCTTTAAGATTTGGAGGACCTTGATAGATATCCTCTATTTGTTCCTCCATCTCGTTGGCTATTGTCGTGACGATGTTAGATATCTCAGGCAATGTTTTACTTCCTGTTCTGCAGGCTCACTGAACTGTATCAGTGCAGCGACCTTGGGTACCCATGCCCTCTTCTTTTTTGAAGATGATGTCTCAAGCCGGGGCATCTTAGTAAAAACATCGGTATGTCGAGGGAAGGTATGCTCTCCGTGGTGTAGACCGACTAAAGTGTCAGGTAATCGCTTTGTGTTTATCTCTGGGATTGCAGGAATGACGGGTAAGATCTTCGGACCCAGTCTCAACTTAACCGGTCAACGACCTATGGTCCTGGTGGCAGTATGATCAGTAGTAATCACTGCGGTATCAACTTTGTTCCCTAAAGCCTAGGCTCCCAAGGAGACACCCGTTGAGGAGGAGCCTCATCAAAATGAAGAAGTCATACCATAAATTTACCCACTCTTGCAAGGAAGTAGATTCCATCCTCTGACAGATACCAAGGGATATGAGAGTTTCCAAAGGATGACTGCCGCATTACCGTCACTTCATGGACATGTTGAGGAGAGAAAGAAGTTCACTCCTATCACTCGAGTTAGTGCAGTTTTCTGAAGGCTTGCTACAAAAGAAGGATGTTTGGTTAGCGAGTTACTTAAATGAGTGGGAGATGCAATTTCTCCTCGCATGAAGAAGGAAATTTTGAAGGGTGTGAAATCCGCCATATAGTCCCATGAGACAACTCGGGTGCCACCTACTCGCATCCTTGTTTAGTTTCATTTAGGGAATAAAGTTGATACCACAGTGATCACTACTGATTATACAACCACAAAGACCGCGGGGCATCGACCAGTTAAGTCAAGACTGGGTCCGAAGATCTCACCCGCACCCATTATGGAGACATTCCTACAATGATAAAGACAAAGACAAGATGATTGCCTCACACTGTAGCCGGTCTACACCACATGGAGCATAATTTCCCTCAACATATTGATGTTTCTACTAAGATGCTCCATCCTAAGACATCATCGTCAAAAAAAGAAAGGTATGGATACTCAAGGTAGCTGCACCGATACAGTCCACTGAGCCCGCAGGAGAGGAAGTGAAATCAGTGTCTGTAATATCTGACATCGTCGCGATAATAGCCTGCAAGATGGAGGAACAAATAGAGGATGTCCATCAGGGTTGATCAAAGAATCGATAATTGAGGGGAAAGTTGAGAAACTCAGGATCGAGATAAAGTTAGCTCGAGAACACGGAGTTTCCGTCAATAGCAACAATAAAAATTTTGATTACAATTATTACTTGAAGAAGGATTTCATGGATGTCCATGTGATCAAAACTAGAGCCACCACATCTGCGCTCGAGGCTCAACCTCACACCGAAGATAACACCGTAAATGAACTGTGTAGGTCTGTCCTCCTAAGGGATGAGCAAGTTACTCTACTGAATAAAAGAATAGAAGAGATTACTGCAACTATGACTGCTATGGCCATCATTCAGGGGCAATCACAAGCACGCAATTGGCTTCTCTAAAGATTAATCAGCCAGAAACCATACACAATATAGATGAAAGAAGAGAGGCTACTTCAGCAAAAAAAGATGAGCAACCGAAGAAAGATTCTCCATCAAGTGTCATGCCTGAAAAAAAGTTCAAGCAAATGGTTGAACAAGTGCGGGATGCTTTAGCCCAATCCAAGGGCGGTGCATCAATTTTGAAGGGAAGACCTTACCTAGAGGATTTCGATGTCGTAACATTCCCCACGGGTTTTGTGGCCACAAACTTCAAGATATTTGATGGGACTAGAAATCCCAGACAACATATAGCACATTTCCGAGCCAGTTGTGGCAATAAGAGAAATAGTGAAGCTATACTCTGCCAACAATTTGTCAGTAGTTTGTCAGGAATTGATTTTGACTAGTTTGCTGACTTGCCGAATGGGTCAGTTAAAATGTTTTCTAAATTGGAACAAATTTTTGTGAAAAGATTTGTTGGGGTGCAACACCATGTGTCTATTGGAGAACTCATGATGGAAAAGCAAAAGCCTAGCAAAACTTTGGAGCGACAGAAAATTGTGTATTCTTTCAATGATGAAGCTATATCTAAAATATTCAGAAGTCTGATGAAGAAGCCAGAATTCAAACTACCAGAGCCAAATAAGCTCAAAGAGGTGGATAAGAAGAATGAACCAAATTATTGCCCATACCACCGGTTGCTTGGGCACACTCAAGGGTTTCGTCTTTAAATACTGACTCGAGAGAAACCTCAAGGAAGAGAACATAAAGAATTTGAAAGAATATTTAAAAGAACCTAAAAAAGGTTTCATAAACATGATTTCGGCTAAGCCAATCTCCCCAATTTATCCGTATGTTGGAATAGATGGATGAAGTACAACTTGGAATGAACTTAAGAGGGTCCTTAATCAAATTCATGATTCATAATACCAAAGAAGGATGGAATGAGGTCTACAGTAGATCATCCAAGAAGATACTGAACAAGATCCAGTCTGCATCAAAACAAGCCTCCATTCAGAGTCCCCAACATACCAAGCCAGTGATGAAAGTTTCGTAAGGAGATCCGTCATCATCAAGGACAAAGAAGAAGAATAAAAGCATCACTACAAAGATTGATAGCACATGGGGTAGGATAGGGGCTGCCTCTACTAAATAGGCTGTCTTGGAGTTGGGGAAGAAAATCCTCGAGCCCTTGATATAGTATGATTATCTTTTTATCTCTTTGGATCTTATAAATATAATGATTGTGATTTTTTCTACGTTTTAACTATTTTTGGTGATAACATATCTGATTATGATCGATCTAGCTTTGATCTTGATTCCTAAAATGATCCTCAAATGTACTCGAGTTCGATGAACTCGTTGTCAAGTCTAAGCAAGACATCAATGATATCGCTTACGACAGCACCGATAACAAGGAGCCAATTCTTGAGCATCATGGTACACCACTTGCCATCAATATAGATCTTTCTGACAAAGAGGAAAAGACACCAGACGATTCAACAATGATATCTCAAGAAGAAGAAATCACAGAAGTTAACTTAAGGAGCGAAAAAGTGTTACCACCAAGAACAGCTCCAACAGACAAAGGAAAAACAGAAAATGACTCGAGAATAGATACCTCCACCTCCACCAGTAGAAGAACCACATGATCAAGATAAAATCAAAGGATCATACAAAGTAGACTACAACGTGCTAGCTCATTAAGGAAGTTGTCGGCCCGATTAAGCCTCTACGACGCTCTGATCCTATCAATGTAGATGAGAGAGTCTCTGATTAGAGCACTGCTTGACCCAAAAATTTGCTTAGCTCTGTTGGTCAACAATTCCTCAGATGAATTTTGTTCATTGAAAGAACAGCATAAGGTAACCGTCATAGATGAAGACTTGCTGCTCGGTACCGCCGACCACAACCATCCACTCTACATCTCCTTCAACATCGGTAGATTTGTGTTGTCCAGAGTTTTAGCAGATCTTGGAGCATCTCTTAACTTGATGAGCCTACAAACATTGACCTATTTTGATATTGAAGCTCAAGATCTTACTGCCGATAAGATGATGTTAAGAGGATTCAACCAAAAGGGAGAAAGAGCCCTCAGATCAATTACATTACTTATGAAGGTCGGAGAACTTGTGATAACTGCTAAATTTCATATGATTGATGACAAGACCTCTTTTAACACTCTATTGGGTTGACCGTGGATTCATGAGCACAGTATGGTTCCATCATCTCTACACCAGTGCATCAAATACCACAAAGATAGTCAAGAAAATTGCATCAAGGGAGAACTACAACCATTTTCAGTGCATGAAGTTGGTATCCACGAAGATGCTACCTACTACGTGCCTCCAATGAAGATTGTCTTCTCTCGTGAAGTTATCACAAACAAAGATGAAGATTCAAAAGAAATATTAAGAGAAGCCATTCAACTCCACTTCAGCAATCTTCCGCCACTCCCTTAGAACGAGCTGGTGAAAGTTCTTTTAGTTCGCGCACCCGACGCGAGGTCGGGGATGTAGATGAGGAAGGACCAATTTAATTGTTGAGCGAACTAGACCAACTATCAACATTCATAATGAAGACAGTTCTGAAGATGAAATAATGATGAAAAGATGGTAGAGACCTCAGTACGAGATATCTTTGGAAGATTCAGAAAAGAATGAATATGAAATAATGTATGATTAGATAAACCACTATGTGAATGCTATGACCCTCACTCTGATTCTCCCTCAAAAGGTCAAGAGTTTAAAGGTCAAGGAAGTCTGTAGTATTGGTTAAAACCCGATCAAATTTTACCGTGCTTCTACTGAGCTTGAAAAACATGTAAATTTGGATGTTGATTCTAATGAATCAATGGAATTGCCTTTTGGTTACTTCTCGCCTTGTGTTCAAAAGTTAATTCAAAAGGGACACTTACAAAAACAAATGCCAAAAGATAAATTTCAACGTTTTGAAAAACTATGGAATGGTAAAAGTCGAACTCCAAATACAAACGAGGGTCTCCGATTTGGTACTGTCGAACCAGTCGATGATTTTGAATTTTGCATGGTTGTTACTGATGAGTCAGAAGAAAATTCCTCGATATAGAGGATGACTATACTGATCAACCAATAGAAGATGCTCTGCTAGAATTTGAGGAGGAAATTAAATCTATTGTTGAAGAATTGGAAGAGATTAACATTCTGACTGAAGAACAACCCCGACCTACATTTTTAAGTTCTCTACTCAATGACGAAGAATCTGCAAAATTGATCAAACAATTAACAGAATTCAAAGATTGCTTCACATGAGCTATGATGAAATGCTATGACTGTTAGTAGAGGTTGCAGTCCAAAAACTTGTGGTGGACAAGAATATAACCCCAGTAAAACAAGCTCCAAGGAGAATGCACCTCGAAATAAAACAACAAGTCATCGCCGAGTTGAAGAAATTAATCGACGCCAACTTTTTTAAAGAAGAGCAATACCCCACGTTGTTAGCTAACATTGTACCTGTTAAGAATAAAAATGGACAGATCCGTGTTTGTTTCGACTTCAGAGATTTAAACAAGGCATGTCCAAAAGACAAGTTTCCAGTACCTATACCAGAGGTGATGGTGAATATTGCTTCAACACATGAAATTTTCTCCTTCATGGACGGATTGTCGGGATACAACCAAATCAAGATTGCTCTCAAGGATGCAGCACTTACAGCCTTCAGAACACTGATTGGAATTTTCTGCTACACAGTGATGTCATTCAACCTAAAGAACGCTGGAGCAACATATCAGCATGCAATGACGAAAAATTTTGATGACCTCATTCACAACCAAGTAGAATGCTACGTGGATGATTTGGTTATCAAAAGTAAACAAAAATAGACCATTTGTACGATTTGAGGATCGTGTTTGAACAGTTACGATGATATGACCTTAAAATGAATCTCTTAAAGTGCGTCTTTGGCGTTACCTCCGGGAAATTTCTAAGATTTGTTGTCCGTCATCTGGGAATCGAGATCGGCCCGGATAAGATTAAAGCTATCTTGGAAATGCCTCCCCCTAAGAACTTGAAACAACTACGTTCCTTCCAAGGGAAGTTGGTATATCTGAGAAGCATTATTTATATTCTCTCAGGTAGGTGTCAGCCTTTCTCGACATTAGTTAAAAAAGATGCCAAATTCATTTAAGAAGAGAAATGCTAACGAGTCTTTGAGGACGTTAAACAATATCTAATGACACCTCCTGTCTTGGCATCCCCTATCCTAGGGAAACTGTTGATACTTTATACCGCGGTTTTAGATGACTCTCTCGGAGCCCTCTTAGCCCAAGTCAATGATGAGGGTAAATAAAATGCGCTCTACTACTTGAGTCATTGCCTAATACCGACAGGGATAAGGTATCCCCCTATTAAGAATCATTGGCTGGCAATAATTTTCACCGCCCAAAAGCTTAGACATTACATGCTTTCTCATAAGATTACCTTAATTTTGAAAGTTAATCCATTACTATATCTGATGACCCGACCAACACTCTTCGGACGTCTAGCAAGATGGTCGATGATCTTATTGCAATTTGATATAACTTTTGTTCCCCTCCGTACTATCAAGGGAGAGATACTAGCAGATTTTCTCGCTGTACACCCACTGCCAGCTGGGTCCTCTCTCAACAATGAGTTACCAGACGAGCAAATATTACAAATGGAATTATCCAGTTTGCAACGCTGGGAGATGTACTTCGATGGAGCTTCGTCAGCCAAAAAAGATAAAAGATCAGGCACAATTATACCAGGCAAAGCAGGGATTGGTTTGATCTTTATCACACCAGATAAGGGTATGTTGAGGTTCTCATATCACCTGATAGAGCCGTGCACCAAAAATGAAGCAGAATATAAAGCTTTAATCACCGGGTTGGAAATGGCAATCTCAGTGGACATAACAAACATTGCCATCTATGGCGACTCCCAACTCGTCATCCAGCAAGTCGCCGGACAATACAAAATTTTGAAACCATGATTAGCAGAATGCAATCAGTACACGATGAAGCCCTAAAGCATATTTCTGATGTAACTTTATACCAGATTCCTAGGGGAGATAATGCCCATGGCGACGCTTTAGCAAAACTCGCTAAGAAAATGGCGTGACCCCCAGAGGATTCCATTGAAGTCATAGTGCAACGAAGACGAGTCTTGTCTCGGATCGACTTAAAAACTCTACACAAGCTTGGAAAAGAAGAAACAATAAATATAGTTGCAAACGTAAATGAAGATTGGCACTAGCTATTAAAAGAATATTTGCATTCTAGAAAGTTGCTAGAAGACAAGTCTGAGGCTCACCACATCATAAGAAGGGCTATGTCTTACGCCATGATGGGAAATGTTCTCTACAGAAAATCATTCGACCAGATGTGGCTATGGTGTTTAAGCAGAACTGAAGCACAAAATTTTGTCAAAGAAGTACTTGTCAGATTATGTACCGCTCACCAGTCAGGGCCAAAAATGAAGATGAAGATCAAAAGACTCGGGTATATTGACCAGCAATGATGTCCGATTGCATGGGTACAACCAGAAGATGTCACCAATGCCAATTGTATGGGGTGGTCTTACATCAACCTCTGAATGTGCTACACCCAACTTTTGCCTCGTGGCCATTCGAATGTTGGGGCATGGACATAATAGGTCTGATAGACCGTCCATCTTCCAGAGGGCACATGTTTATACTTGCCGCTACACATTACTTTTCCAAATGGGCAAAGGCAGTACCATTACGTGAGGTTACGACACAACATGTCCTTCAATTTTTCAAAAGCCAAATCGTCTACTATTTCAGAGTACCACAAAGAATAATTTCCAACAATGGGATAGCTTTCAGAAGTACAAAGATCAACAATTTCATCAAAAGGCATGGGATAGATTGGAGATACTCTACGATTTACTATCCCAGAGAAAATGGTCTGGCCGAGGCTTTCTATAAAACACTGGTACAAATTTTGAAGAAAATGCTCGATGAAAACAAAAGGTATTGGCACAACAAACTATTAGAAGCCTTGTGGGCCTACTAGACGACTTTCAGGACTCCCACTCAGTGTACACCTTATATTCTTGTGTACGGGTCCGAGGCCATATTATGGCTAGAAATCCAGACGCCATCTCTTAGTGTCGCAGTTGTCAACCAAGTCACAGCAGAAGAAAGCGCAAAACTCAGATTTGAAGAACTTAAAAGCTCGAGGGAAAATAACTAGAAGAACAACAACATTTGGAGCTTTACCAGGCAAAGATGGTACAAGCCCATGACAAATTGGTCCGCCCAAGGACATTCAAAGTTGGTGACCTCGTACTTGTGCTAAAAAAGTCTATTCTTGCATGTCGCGAAATAGGTGGAAATTTTGAGCTAACTTGGGAGGGACCATTTGTCATTTAAAAGGATTATACAGGAGGAGCCTACAAGTTAGTGGACTTCGAAGGCAAAAGACTGATGTTACCTATAAACGGACGATATCTGAAAACTTACTACACAACCTGACACCGCTTACCTCTGCTTGCTTTGAAACTTTGGAAACTTTGATTGTTTTGGGGTTATCTATGTGGCCAAATATCTATGATTGGGTCCAAATTTTGTAATTAACCTCAATATAATGAAATTTTTGAGAAAGAAATCTTAAACTTCAAATTTTCTTCTTTCCACTTTTGAGTATAATGTTCCACTAAATTAAACAAAACCCATACATAAAATAAACAATTCATTTTACCAAAAGAAACTAAAATTTACATTAATAAATATTTTGTTTTGTTCTTGTTCATGACAAGTTTCAGCCTACTGACGTTTTTCCTGTCATCTGTAGAAAAATGTCGGGACAAAGGCTGATCTTTGCTTTCCAGGATGGCTGGAGCCTCGCACTAAATAAGGAAATGGCGCCACAGAGTGGTACCATAGAATTCAACATGAATTTTTACTAGGTTGACATGGACTACGAAGGTCCTCTCATGGACGTAGTCAGCTGCAAAGAGAAACTGGGATTGCCTTCACTACTGAGAGTGACTGTTAAAGATAATGTATCACACAATGGCAAGAACGTGATAACAGAGCAAGATCCGATGGAAGGGCCCATCAATTTGCCCTCCGTGGTAGCTATACCAGTAAGGGCCCTAGTAGCCGCCAAAAACAAACGACTACCAAGTACTTTGCTTCGCAGGATGCAGCGCAGGAATGCCATCCACAAGAAGCAGAGATCTTTTCTACGACAAGAACTCGACGTCAAAGAGAGACGAACAACTCGCTCACCCCTATTCCTGAGGTATACATTTATGATCCATACCTCAAAGAAACTTCCATTAGCCTACCTACCAAGGATGAAGAACCAAGATTCGTGATAGAGTCAGATACACTCTCAGTTTCAGATATTTATGCAAGGGTTGCCCGACGTGCAACATTGAAATACCGGCAGGACATCAGCCACGGATGCATTCGTAGAATGCCCAGATTCTAATGTTATACATTTACAACACTTTAGTACATTAAAAGATTATACTTCAAGCACCAATGGGTATGAGACTTCATATCTTATGATAGATGAGCCATATGTCCTGTTGTGGACAGATCAGTATGTATCATGGAGCCTAGGGTCGTACATCCTGCTAGAGGCCGAGTCTCATGTTCCAGTTTGGGTTCCTGCTAATGCTCGAAGGATGGAACGCCCGCGACAGCTGCCAACCCCTGGTATGATAGAATACTACAAGATAAGTAAAGTAAATAAAAGAGAATTCGAGTTTTATGAAGAAGTTTAGGGAAAGTTCATCGACATACTGGAAGGCCTGGAGCTGTATATCAGGGTTTTCTTCGAATGTGATGAAAGAAGCATTCTGGACTGTATCTTTTTTAAGGAGATAGAGGCAGAGTGGGCCTTCTTATGGAAAGAACATATTCTGAGCCAAAGAAATGGATGAAAAGAAAAGGAAGAATCACCATCCAGTGCGGCTGTTGTTGCAACTTCACAAATGACAGACAGAGGAATCCGCACGGGATCCTCAGACACGATCAAGTAGATTCGTTACCGCCAATGATAAAGTGGATGATCAAAAGAACGGTCAAATGAAATATTCTACCTGCTACCTGCATTCCCATTAGTTATATTATCAATTTCTATGAAGAGGGTGATTGCATTCCTCCACAAATTGATCATCATGATTTTGTGAGGCCCTTCTCTACAATCTCATTTATGAGCAAGAGCAAGTTCAGAGGTTTGATGGAGATTCCTCTACCAGCCAGTTCAGTACTCGTTCTTAAAGGCAACAGTCCATACGCTACCAAACATTGCATTCCAGGGGTACGACACCATAGGGTGTCTGTGACTTTTTGCAGGATGGATGACAGCAAAATGTCATGTGGATTCCAGTAAAACATGGAACTGGAAGAGCTACTGCCATACAAGCTATGACAGGGTTGTACCTCTAAGTACATGCGAAGGGAACTCTTATCTTGGAGCATGACTTAGAAGGTCTGCTTGATCAGGAGCTCGTCATACCTAGTACAGACGGTCAAAGGCGTTAGCCTATGTTTTTAGCAACATGATATGTTGTCGGCGCTATTTCGGGGTTGGAGGGGAGTTGCCCGTAAGAAGCTATCGGCTGCCGGAATTGAAATCTCGTTGCTCGCTCCGGAAGGGCATTGAATTATGAAATAAAACTCTCCTCATATTTTTCATAGTTTAAAATGAAAGAGGACTGTACCTCAAATCTTGTATCTATCCTGAAGGATAAACATAAGAATTGAGGATGAGGCTTGTATGACGTCTATCTAGTCTGTCTAGTCTGCGAAACCGTTGTATTTTCTTACAAATTCCCCTATTTAATATAAAGGATTAAATAGGGTTTATATTAAGCTAGGTTTGGACATACTTCCTATAAAGGCAAGCCCTTATAGTTAATTACATCTTAAATGATCGAAAGCACTTAATAATACTCTCGATAAAAATCAAGAAAAACTATCTTCAAGGACTCTAAAAGGATAGGACTTTTTAACAAAATTGGACCAAGAGGTGTGCAAAAAGGAATGGTTCAAACTTGGGACATTTATTAAAGGATCCAAAGGAAGAAGAAGTAGGGGATGCCACAGATCTAGAGGAGATTCTCGGTGGCTTCCCAGTCTACCCTATGGTTTGACTACAGTTTTAAGGAAAAGTATTCAATTATTTTATCCTACCAATTTTATTTATTAGGGCTTACATTCATATGAAATGATCGCACAAATAGCTTGGAAGATGTGAGGATTTAGGTCGTGACAAACGCAACCTTGGAATCCTAAGACGAGTTAGGGCTTATATTGTATAGCAGGGCTATGCAAAGGCCTGACAACCTTGGAGTCCTAAGACGAGTTAGGGCTTATATTGTATAGCAGGGCTATGCAAAGGCCTAAGAATCCTAAGACGAGTTAGGGCTTATATTGTATAGCAGGGCTATGCAAAGGCCTAAAGATAAAATCTCGAAATCCTAAGATGAGTTAGGGCTTATATTATATAGCAGGGCTATACAAAGGCCTAAAGATAAGTCCTAAGACGAGTTAGGGCTTATATTGTATAGTAGGGCTATGCAAAGGCCTAAAGATAAGGAAGGATTTACATTGCATAAGCAGGTAACCTCGAAGTCCCATGACTTTGTTGTTTAAGTCTAAGGAAGGAAGATTGGTTTAGCTGGGGATGAAAGGTTTTGCTGTTGAAGATGGTCGTGCTGCCCACCATGCTAACTCCAAGCTCCTTGCCACGACAAATTTGAGTTATCTAGTGTGTCAAGTTATAATGTCAAATCAGGTGGCCCTATGGTTGAAGTTCTTTAATTTTTACAGAGGGCATATTAAAGTTGATTGGAGCGACACCGGTTAGGATCCTACGGTTCCCTCATGGAGGGGTATATTAAAGTTGATTAGAGGGACACCGATTAGGATCCTACGATTCTCTCGTTCCGACACCACTACGTATTAAAGTTGATTAGAGCGACACCGGTTAGGATCCTACAGTTCCCTCGTTCCAGCATCACTATTGTTATAATATCAAATCAGGTGGCCTTATGGTTGAAGTTCTTTAAATTTTATAGAGGGCATATTAAAGTTATGTCAAATCAGGTGGCCTTATGGTTGAAGTTCTTTAAATTTTATGGGGGCATGTTAAAGTTGATTAGGGTGAACACCGGTTAGGATCCTACGGTTCCCTCGTTCCGACACCGCTACTTTCTATTGGATTCACTTAGTGTCGAGTTAGGATCCTACGGTTCTCTCATTCCGGCACCACTTTTTTCTATTGGATTCACTTAGTCCAAAATTAGGATCCTACGGTTCCCTCTTTCCGGCATCACTATTTTCTATTGGATTCACTTAGTCCAAATGATGGGTCCTACGGTTCCCTCGTTCCGGCATCACTATTTTCTATTGGATTCACTTAGTCCAAATGGTTTGCGGTTCCCTCGTTCCGGCATCACTATTTTCTATTGGATTCACTTAGTTCAAATGAACTTACAGGTCCCTCGTTCCGGCACCACTATTTTCTATTGGATTCACTTAGTCCAAATGAACTTACTAACTCGTTCCGACATCACTATTTTCTATTGGATTCACTTAGTCCAAATGAACTTACTAAACCCAACTCTCGTTCCGGCATCACTATTTTCTATTGGATTCACTTAGTCCAAATGAACTTACTAAACCCAACACGTTCCGGCACCACTATTTTATATTAGATTCACTTAGTCCAAATGAACTTACTAAACTCAACTTAATGAGTGGCACCACTATTTTCTATTGGATTCACGTAGTCCAAATGAACTTACTAAAATTAATTTAATGAATTCCATAATTTTATTTAAACCGTGGGAAGCCTCGTTAGCAACCGTAGGTTACCTCCTCCGAGGGATTCCCAATCATCCAGTAGAGATGTCTTAATTTAGTTGAAGTTGTAGTTTTGTGTGATATTTGTTATTAAGTTTCGAGTTGTTTTATATTTTGAATGTTGTGGCAATGAGTTTTATCTTGGTTGATTTTAGTTTTGGTTTTGGTTTTGGTTATGTGGCTATCCTGATAGTTTTAGTTTTCATGAAGGGTGACATCGTCGTTTAGCATGCAAATTTACAGGTATAAAAGTACAGTATGAAAAACACAGTATGAAAGTATAAGAAAGACAACGTTGAAAACTGTAAAATGTACCTGACAAGTCTTCTCGTTCCATCACCTGAAACTTAAAATGCATGTTAAGGCAGTTTATGAAGAGCAGGAAAGGTAAAGTTTTGGATTTTCCTAACCTTATGTCATATCTTGGCGGGTCCTTAGAAGTTTAATTAAGGATGATGTTGCCAAGCAAAATATATTAAGTTTGGTAGATCTTTGAGGTGTCCAACAAATCTATGGAAAGAAGCAGGTCCATGCTACTCTCTCGCTGCCTGGTGGAAAATCCCGAGTTTCTTTTAAACTTATTATGTTTCTTAATAATTCATCCTATAAATACCCTTAATGCTCAGTGAACATTGATGTCTTAATTATCCCTAAGAATAGGTTAATTATCATTTATCATTTAATTTGAAAATGAAGTGAGTGAATTCCCTTGAAGGGGAAGTTAGTGTAATTTGAACACTTAGCCAACTTTTTAATCCTAATTTGGCTTAGTGGTGTATCAAGGATGTTTGATTTAATTAAATAAAATAATATTTAGGGTAATAACTTGATTTTTAGCCTTTTTAAATATTTAAATAATTTAAAATTCATAAAAATCCCAAAAATAATAAAACTCATGGAAATATTCTAAATTGCTTCCTAATCACTTAGGAAAAATTAGAATTTTTTCCTGATTTTCTAAATAAAGACATTGAATTGCAAAGCTTAAAAATAATTCCTTAAAAGCTTAAAATGATTTTTCACTAAAGTAATTTCAATAAATTAAAGAAAAATTGGAAAATTATAAAATTTGCTCCTCTGAGTCGTCTGACCTTAAGGAGATTTTTCAAAAATACAAAACCTAATTTTCACCATTTAAAGTATTTTATTTTTATTAAATAGCGGAGAACATAAAATAATAATAAATCACAGAGAACTCGAAAAATTATGAAATTTTGCTCAAAGGCTTCTCTGGTCTAGATCTACCTCTAGTAAAAATTTCAAGGGATTAGCATTTATCTTAGTCAAGTTAGAAATTTTTTTAGGAAAAGCTTATTTTTGCATGAAAATAATTATATAAATTAAATTAAATTTTGAAAAATCGCATTTTCTCCTGTGATGTCTTAATTGACTCATCAATGAGGTAGGATAAAAATTTTAAAGTCATTTAAATTGAATTTAATAAATTATGAAGTGTTAGAGCCTTTTGGGAAAATATCTAATTTTGGAAATTTAGCCTTAATTAACATTTATGCTTAATTTAAGGAGGGAAATGGGAAACCTCTGATCCTAATCAATTTATTGGATGCTTGTAACATAGGGGGTTAATTGGTAGAAACCAATTTCACTTTCCTCATTAAATAGATAAGTTAATAAATTTCTAAAATCATTAAAAATTTGGAAGTTTATTAAAATTAAATGATCCTAGACTTAGGGGTATGACTTTTGAAGTCAATAATTAATCAATTTAATACCCTTATTTTGATTTTCAAATAAAATCTGAATCATGAATCATAACCCCACTTAAAGCTTAACCCTTTTCAAAACTAATTAAGACACTTACCTATGTTTTATGGGCTTAGTGGTGACTTAGGCTAAATCAAAATTGACTAAATGAGGAATATCCTTGATCACAGAGAATTCAAAAAACTAAATTTCATAATTTTTTGAGTTATTTTTTGATTTTTGAAAAATCATTTAAATACCAAAAGTGGTATTTATCTTTAAAAAATAACTTAAGTTGTCAAATGAACTCAAAATACTTTGAAATTTTTATGATGAGTTCTCTTGATCCTAAATCACAGTGGATATCAAAAATCAAATCATTTAAATGTTTTTATTTTCTAAAATTAATTATCTTAGTGATTTACTGTTTGTAAAATTTAAGGGTATTTTAAATGACTTGACCCATGAAATTATTTCCAAAAGCTTCTCTAGTCATGGTGGACCTTCCTTTAAATGACTTGACCCATGAAATTATTTCCAAAGGTTTCTCTAGTCATGGTGGACCTTTCACTGATCAATATGCTAGTTTCCATGATTATTTTAAAGAAATAATGTGGAATAACTTGAAAAATAGCTAATTCATGATTATTTAAAAGAAATAATGTGAAATAACTTGAAAAATATGGGTCTCTGTATAGGAAGCTCCTTCTAGTCATGGTGGACCTTCCAAAATTTTCTTAGGATTTTATAATCAATATGCTAATTTCCATGATCAAAGGTTTCTCTGGTCATGGTAGACCTTCTAAAATTTTCTTGGGATTTAATAACCAATATGCTAATTTCCATGATTATTTTAAGGAAATGATCGCAAGATCTTGAAAAATATGGATCTTTGTATAGGAACCTCCTCTGACTTTGGAAAAATTAGAGGATGTTTCCCCTTACAGAGGCTACAACATATGGAGAATCGAAAGATTCCAAAAAATATTTAATTAATTAAAAACATTTTATGCATCAAATTGTCTTGAAATTTATTTCACATTATTCTCCTATGTTCACTGAGTAGGAGGGTATTTTTATTTTATTTTTATAATATTTCTACACCAAGTTATGTATTATTGAAGTTAGAGGTATTTAAATAAATAGAAAAAGGCCCTACTTTTCTATTTAAACCGCACGTGTCGCCTCATCCTACGATGGTTCCGAATCCATGTGTGGCGAGCTTTGGTTAGACGCCACTGTCCACGTAGCTTGCTGACTCGGCCCGCTGTTTATGTCCCGAAGCGTCGTCTGGCTCGATCTCCTTCCTCTGTTTGATACACGCACGATCAGACAACGCGTGGTCATCGTCCCCAATGGCTTAGGCCGAGAGCCTTCCACCTTCAAAGCCTAAGATCTCTCTCGTTTCACTGCCAAATTAAGTGAATTTTTTTTAAAATACTCGCCTTAGTGAGACGAACATATCCATACAACTAATGTGTCATGAAATTAAGCTCAAGTAAACGGAGAATCAAAATAGACTCGGGAGGAGGAGAAGTTTTATACCTTTGCTCTGAGAAGGGAGGCTTCGATAAAAGGTGTTTGGCACGTTCGCTGGGGTCCAAGGAGGCTAGGGATTGAGTCCCTGGTCTCGGTGTAAGGCCTAGGTATGAATTGGACCGAGCTCGATTTCAGGTGTTGGTCTAGAGCTATGGTGTAGGCTATTTCAGAGGGTAATTTGATTGGCTTTTGTCTTCTCTTGCTTTTGTCTTCTCTTGCCTATTTCTGCCCTAATTTGTAAGCTCAAAATTAGGGTTGTACAGGGGGAATCAAGGTAGTGGAGTGATGGGAATGGGCTGTGGAGATCTCAAGGAAGCTCTGTGAGTGATTTGAGATGCTCTCTTGGAAAAAAAAATTTTGCACCACCCCCATGGCCGTGGAGGTGAGTTCTTATAAAAATGGCCATGGTGTGGCTCTCAGGGCACAAGCTTGGGTGCATTGTGCTGCTTAGGTGGAGGGCAGAGGAGCTCTTCAATTTGATTTGGATGAGCTATCCTCTAGGTTTTTTTTGGGTGAGGTGCCATGGGGGTGGCTCTCAGTTTTGAGCTTTTCCGGCCACTAGGCTGGCCAGCAGGCCAAAGGGAGATCGCTGGGAGCTCAGGGAGCCTAGAGGAATCCATCATAACAATTTAATGCAAATGTGCTTTGATTTGACAAAGATATCTTAAGCATGTGTATTTTTTGGAATAAGATCCCTTAATTTTGGGAACCTTGGGTCCATGGGTTGATTTAGGTGGTTTCATGGTGTTTGGACTGCTCACTAAGTCCAACTAATGGTTTTGATGGAGTTAATTTGGTGACTTCAGGTTGGTTAGGTCACATTTAGTGCATGGGTCCAAGTGGGTGAAAATGACAAAAACTTGGGTTTGGTCTAGGCTAGCCATATCAATTGGCCCAAATAAATGTTTCATTTGGTGTATATGATCATAAGGAACAACTTTGGTGAATAATGTAAATGGTTTTGAGTTCAATAGAAGGGTTAATTTGAGGGAATTTGAACCTTAATCAATTTGGGTCATGTTGAGCTAGGCTTGGGTCTAGCTTGGGTTAGCGTTAGGCTAAGTCCAAATTGATTATTGTAAATGGTCAATAAGGACCTCATGAATATTTTTCAACATGAATTGGATGCCAATTTTGAGGTTAAGGCAATCAATTGGGTGAAATTTGGGGTTTAGTGCAAATGGATGGTTGATTTTGATGTATAGAAAATTCATAAAGATTTACAACATTAATTGAGGCCAATTGCAAATTGATGGTTGATTTTGATGTATATGCATGTTATCAAGATTTTAAAATATTAATTGGGGCCAATTGACTAGGCTATGGGTTCAATTTGGTGAGATTAGGTCATGTGGCCAAGATTGGGGCTTTAACCTAACTCAAAATTGGGCTCAAATCATGGGCTAATTAAGCTTGAATTTGGTTTAGTTTGGTTATATCAAATGTGAATTTGAGTTTAGAATTGAAATTGAGGTCAATTGAGGTCAAATTGTTGGACATTTGAGTTGGATTTGGGGAAATTTGGGTCTTTAAAGGGCAATTTGGGGATTTTGGTCAAATTGTCATGTAATAGTTGAGAGAAATGAAATTAGAAATATTTGAGATTTATTGGGATCTTTTGGGAATTTTTGGAATTTTTGGGATTTTGAGCTATGGAGGGGTATTTTTGGTAATTTGGGAGTGTTTTACGGGTAAAAGGTGAAGATGGGTATTTTGGTAGACTTGAGGTACCAATCATCACCAATAAACCATGAACCAATGGAAACCCCATTTTGGGTCCTCTACATAGTGGTCTTAGCTAAACCATAGTCCTAAGGCTAGAAGATTTAGGGGACCATCTACATGAGTATCCCAAAAGATCAAGGGATCTAGGCTAGAAATTTGATTTTAGGGGACCATCTACATGAGTATCCCAAAAGATCAAGGGATCTAGGCTAGAAATTTGAGTCGGGTTGCTGGTAGGTTTAGGGGGTCATCTACATGAGTATCCCAAAAAGATCAAGGGACCTAGGCTAGAAATTTGAGTTTAGGGTTTCCCTAGGGCTAGTAGGTTTAGGGGACAATCTACATGAGTATCCCAAAAGGTCAAGGGATCTAGACTAGAAGTTTGAGTTCAGGGTTGTGAGTGTATGTGGGTGTAGGTTAGAAATTTGAGTGGAAATTTGAGTTTAGGGTTGTGAGTGATTGTGAGTGTAGATGAGTGTAGTGAATGCCTTAGCAAGCCCAACACCCAAGGTCAACCCTAAGGTCCAACAATCCTAAGGGTGACTCATCTTGAGTTTAGTTCAGGGTTGTGAGCGATTGTGGGTGCAGATTAGTGTAGTGAGTGCCTTAGCTCCAGACCAAAACCCAAGGTCAACCCTAAGGTCCAGCAATCCTAAGGGTGACTCATCTTGAGTTCCCCCACAGTTGAGGGTTGTGAGTGATTGTGGGTGCAGATAAGTGTAGTGAGTGCCTTAGCTCCAGACCAACACCGTTGTGAGTGATTGTGGGTGCAGATAAGTGTAGTGAGTGCCCTAGCTCCAGACCAACACCCACGGTCAACCCTAAGGTCCAGCAATCCTAAGGGTGACTCATCATGAGCTTCCCCCACAGTGACCCGTAAGTGATTGTGAGTGCAGATAAGTGTAGTGAGTGCCTTAGCTCCAGACCAACACCCAAGGTCAATCCAGCAATCCTAAGGGTGACTCATCTTGAGTTTCCCCCACAGTGACCCCACCTACTAAGTACTTAGAGATAAGCAATCCTAAGGGTGACTCATCTTGAGTTTCCCCCATAGTGACCCCACCTACTAAGTACTGCAGCAATCCTAAGGGTGACTCATCTTGAGTTTCCCCCACAGTGACCCCACCTACTAAATATTTAGAGGATGAGAGCAATATATGAGTGTAGTGAGTGCCTTAGCTCCAGACCAACACCCAGGGTCAACCCTAAGGTCCAGCAGCCCTAAGGGGTGACTCACGTTGAGTTTCCCCCATAGTGACCCCACTAACTAAGCATTTAGAGGTTGAGACCAACATATGGCACTTCAAGTTGAGTAGAGAAGAGTTTAGAATTTTAATGGTGCGGGTGCCTTTTCTAGTTTTCTAAGAATAGTAAATAGAAAACTCATATGGCTAGACCTTAAGCTACTAAAGAGGAAAAACTAAACCTCAACCAAAAGTGAGGTCAACTACGTATATGATATATTCAGCCTATAATGTGTTCATAGCATGAGATGTTTTGAATGTATTTCGACATGGACTATATATTGTACCTTCTGAGGCGTTAGCCTATGTTCGATCTGTGACAACTTTTTATTGAAGCAGATTAATGAAAATATTTTCTCAGGAATGTGCTTTTTTGTCACTTGCTTTTTTGTGCGATGGATGAATCCCACAAGCCACACGTTGGTTCAGAACATCAATGAACAAAGAACAAAACAACAAATCTTTAACAATAAATAAAATTTAAGTAAAAATAATCATCAAATAAATAAACAACAAAACAATTTTTTTTTGAACATCAACCAATTAAAATCAAAACTTTAAAGACGTATTTTGAAAAAATCAAATGTGATAACAAATCTGTTGAGTGGATTCTCTCATTTTCAGAGTTTCTTAATCTTTGTGCGCATAGCACAACCATCTTTATCTGCATTAACTATCTTCACAACCCTACAGAATTTCGCATTCTGCACAAACCCCACAAAGCTCTACAAATCTTCTTCAACAAAATCAACCTTTCCACATGACACACTTCTGCAAATTCAACACCACAAGCTCTTTGTAAATTTTATTTCTCCTTTTGAGTCAGTACCTAAATTTTGATTCTCATCTTTCAAAGTCAAAACCTAAATTTTGACTCCCTTCTCGGAATTGATACCTAAATTTCAATTCTCCTTTCAAGTCAGTACCTAAATTCTGATTCTCATTTTTCGAGGTCAATACCTAAATTTTGACCCTCTCCTTGAGATTGATACCTCAATTTCAATTCTCATATTTTTGAGTTAGTACCTAAATTCTGATTCTCATCTTTAGAGGTCTATACCTAACATTCGACTCTCTCCTTGAGATTGATACCTAAATTTCAATTCTCACATTTTCTAGTTGGTACCTAAATTCTGATTCTCATCTTTTGAGGTTGGTACGTAAATTTTGACTCTTTCCTTGAGATTGATACCTAAATTTCAATTCTTACATTTTAGAGTCAGTACCTAAATTCTGATTCTCATCTTTCGGGGTCGATACCTAAATTTTGACTCTCTCCTTTAGATTGATACCTAAATTTTAATTCTCACATTTTCAAGTCAGTACCTAAATTCTGATTCTCATTTTTTAAGGTCGATACCTAAATTTGGACTGTCTCCTTTAGATTGATACCTAAATTTCAATTCTCACATTTTTGAATCAGTACCTAAATTTTGATTCTCATATTTTGAGGTCGATACCTAAATTTTGACTCCCTCCTTGAGATTGATACCTAAATTTCAATTATCACATTTTCGAGTTAGTACATAAATTTTGATTCTCATCTTTCGAGGTCGATACCCAAATTTTGACTCTCTCCTTGAGATTGATACCTAAATTTTAATACTTCCATTTTTGAATCAGTACCTAAATTTTGACTCTCTCCTTGAGATTGATACCTAAATTTCAATTCTCACATTTTCAAGTCAGCACCTAAATTCTGATTCTCATCTTTTGAGGTCGATACCTAAATTTCGACTCTCTCCTTGAGATTGATACATAAATTTAAAATCTCATCTTTGAATCAGTACCTAAATTCTAATTTTCATCTTTTGAGGTCGATACCTAAATCTCGACTCCCCCTGAGATTGATACGAAACTTTCAAATCTCATTTTTGGATCAGTACCTAAATTTTGATTCTCATCTTTTGAGGTCAGTACCTAAATTCTGACTCTTCCTTTCTTTTTGGAATTGATACTTAAATTTCAATTCCCACCTCATAGTCAGCACTTGCATATTGATCCACATCCTCTAGAAATTTCTGAAATTTCATAACTCAAAATCAACTCTCCAATCCCTAGTGAGAGTCCCTACTTCTTCACTTAATCAAATATGCACCCGCTAATTTCTCCAGCGGAAACAAATCACACACACAATTCTACACATACTTCCAGGACTGTTGACTTAATAGTTTGTATGGGTTTTTATTGATCTCATCAGTCAACAGCAATACGCATGGTGTGCTTGCCCAGCACACTACACTTATTCAAAGTCCATTTGTTGACCTCACTTTTTGTTGAGGTTCAGTTTTTCCTCTTTAGTAGCCTAAGGTCTAGCCATAGGACTTTNCGCTGGGGTCGATGGCGCCGTCAGCAAGCCTCTGTATTAATTTTGTCTGGACTCTCGGGAAAAACCTACCGTCGGCGGTGACGAGGGCACCGTCAGCGGTGTCGAGGGCGCCGTTGGCGGCGTTGAGGGCGCCGTCGACGCCCAAGATAAAATTTGTACAGTTTCGCTCTGGTCCGAATGCGTTCCAACTTTTCTTCATGGATCCAATTATTAAGATGTTTCAAGGGTATATAAGAGTAGTAGAGTTTAATACTACCACAAAATAATGATAATTTTAAATAAAAACTACTATAATCGCGATAAAAGTAAAGATAAATGTCTGTGTTATTTCCGGTTGGTTTGTGGGTTACCCGTAAGAAGTTGTTGGCCACCGTAATCGAAATCCCGTCGCCCGCTTCAGAAGGACGTTGAAGTATGAAATCAAACTGAACCCATATTTTTCATAGTGTAAAATGAAAGAGCATTGTACCTCAAATCCTGTATCTATCCCGAAGGATAAACACAAGACTTGAGGATGAGGNGAAGGAACCCTCACCATTAGAAATTTCATACTCTTATCTACTCAACTTGAAGTTCCACATATTGGCCCAAACCTTTAGCACTTAGTAAGTGAGGTCATTATCGGGGAAACTCAAGAAGAGTCACTCTTAAGACTGCTGGACCTTAGGGTTTACCCTGGGTGTTAGTCTAGGGTTTGTCGGCGTTATTTTGGGTTGGGTTGTGGGGTTGCTCATAAGAAGCTGTCGGCCACCGAAATCAAAATCCCATCGCCCGCTTCGGAAGGATGTTGAAGTATGAAATCAAACTGACCTCATATTTTTCATAGTTTAAAATGAAAGAGCACTGTACCTCAAATCCTGTATCTATCCCGAAAGATAAACACAAGACTTGAGGATGAGGCTCGATCAAACAAATTAAGGAAAGTATGACATCTGTTTGGTTTACGAAACATTTATATTTGTCGACAAATTTTTCTATTTAATATAAAAGATTAAATAAGGTTTATATTAAGCTGGGTTCAGACATGCTTCCTATAGTTAATTACATCCTAAATGACCAAAGTCACTTAAGAAGACTCTCAATAAAAATCATGAAATATTATCTTCAAGAAATTTCAAAGGGTAGGACTCTTCAAAAAAATCAGACGTAGAGGTGTGAATAAGGATTGGCTCAAATTTGGAACATTTTGTTGTAGAATCAAAATAAATAAGAACTAGGGGATGTCATGGATCCAGAGGAGAACCCTGGTGACTTCCCAAGCTATCCTAATGTTTGGCTTAGTTTTAAGGAGAAGTATTTAGGTGTTTCGTCCATCCAATTTAATTTGTTAGGGCTTACATTCATGTGAAATGTTTACACAAATAGCCTGGAAGATATGAGGATTTAGATCGTGACAAACGACAACCTTGGAATCCTAAGACGAGTTAGAGCTTATATTGTATAGAAGGACTATACAAAGGCCTAAAGATAAGGTGAGGATTTACGTTGCATAAGCAAACAACCTCGAAGAACTAGGGCTTTGTTGTTTAAGTCTAAGGAAGGAAGATTGGTTTAGCTGGGGAAGACAGGTTCGGCTGTTGAAGATGGCCGTGCTGCCCACCATGCTAGCTCCAAGCTCCTTGCGGCGAAAAGTTTGAGTTATATATTGTGTCAAGTTATAATATCAAATCAGGTGGCCATATGGTTGAAGTTCTTTAAATTTTATGAGGGCATATTAAAGTTGATTAGAGCGACACCAATTAGGATCCTACGGTTCCCTCGTTCCGGCATCACTATTTTCTATTGGATTCGCTTAGTTCAAATGAACTTACTAAACTTTAACTTAATGAGTTCCATAAGTTCATTTAAACCATGGGAAGCCTCGTTAGCAACCGTAGTTTACCTCCTCCGAGGGATTCTCGATCATCCGATAGAGACATCTTAATTTAGTTGAAGTTATGGTTTTGTGTGATGTTTGTGATTAAATTTTGAGTTGTTTTATATTTTTGAATGTTATGGTGGTGAATTTTATCTTTGTTGATTTTAGTTTTGGTTTTGATTATGGTTATGTGGCTATCCTGATGGTTTTGGTTTTCATGTAGGTTGATATCGTTGTCTAGTTTACAAATTTGCATGTATAAAAGTACAGTATGAAAGTACAAGAAAGACAACGCTGAAAACTATAAAAGTGTACATGGCGAGTCTTCTCGTTCAACTACCTGAAACTTAAAATGCATGTTAATGCAGTTTATGAAGAGCTGGAAAGGTAAAATTTTGTTAATTTTCCTAACCCTATGTCATATCTTGGTGAGTTCTGAAAATTTTAATTAAGGATGATTTCATTGAGCAAAGAATATTAAGTTTAATAGGCCACTGAGGTATCCAACAAGTTAGGAGGGGGAAGCAGGTCCATGCCTCCCTCTCACCAACTGGTGACAACCTCGAGTCCATTTAAATTTATTATGTTGCTTAATGGTTCATCCTATAAATACCCTTATTACTCAGTGAACACTGATGTCTCAAATATCCCTAAGAATAAGGTAATTTTCACTTGTGATTCAATTTAAGAATTATTTGGGTGAAGACCCTTAAAGGGACAAGTTTGTGTAATTTGAACACTTCGCCAAATTTTTAAACCTAATTGGGCTTAGTGGTGTTTCAAGGATGTTTGATTTAGTTATGTTTATTTCTCTAATCCATTTAGTTAATTTTGATTTAGCCAAAGTCACCACTAAGCCCTTAAGACCTAGGTGAGTGTCTTAATTAGTATCAATTATTAATTTAGCCCAAGTCACAACTAAGCCCTTAAGGCCTAGGTGAGTGTCTAAATTAGTTTTGAAAAGGGTTAAGCTTTAAGTCGTCATGATTCATGATTTGGAGTTTATTTGAAAATCAAGATGTGGGTATAAGATTGATTGATTATTGACTTCAAAATTCATACCCCTAAGTCAAGGATCATTTAATTTTAATAAACTTCTAAATTTTAATAATATAGAAATTTATTAATCTTAATTAAGAAAGTGAGATTGGTTTCTACCAATTAAACCCCTTGTGAGCATAAATAAGTTGATTAAGATCAGAGGTTACCCATTCCCCTCTTTGAATTAGGCCTAAATGTTAATTAAGGCAAGATTTCAAAAATTACACATTTGCCCCTAAGGCTCTAACACTTCATAATTTGTCAAATTCAATTCAAATGACTTTGAAATTTTTATTCTACCTCATTCATGAGTCAATTGAGACATCAGAGGAGAGAAATGTGAATTTGCAAATTTTAATTTAATTTATGTAATTATTTTCATGCAAAAATATGATTTTTCAAAGAAAATTCCTAACTTGACCAAGATAAATTCTAATCCCTTGAAATTTTTACTAGAGGTAGACCTAGACTAGATAAGCCTTTGTATCAAATTTCATATTTTTTTTAATTCTCTGTGATTTATTAAAATTATTTCAAATTATGGGTTATTTAATAAAAATAAAATATTTTAGTTGGTGAAAAGTAAGTTTTGTATTTCTGAAAAATCTCTCTAAGGTCAGAGAAACTAGAGGAGAAAATTTTATATTTTTTTATTTTTCTTTGATTTACTGAAATTATTTTAGTGAAAAACTGATTTTTAGCCTTTAAAGATTATTTTTAAGCTTTGAAATTAAATATCTTTATTTGGAAAATCAGGAAAAATATTATAATTGTTCCTTAGTGATTAGGAAGCAATTTAGAATATTTCCATGAGTTTTATTATTTTTGTGATTTTTATGAAGTGATTAGGAAACAATTTAGAACATTTCCATGAGTTTTATTATTTTTATGATTTTTATGAATAATTATTTAAATATTTAAAATAGGCTAAAAATCAATTTTTTATTTTAAATATCATTTTATTTTTAGAAAATATCCCTAATCACAGAGAACTCAAAAAACAAAGTTTCATAATCTTTTGAGTTTTATTTTTATTTTTAAAAATCATTTAAGTGTCAAAAGTGGTATTTATCTTTAAAAATCAACTTAAGTTGTTGTAATACTCAAAATATTTTGAAATTTTTATGAGTTCTTTTGATCATAGATCACAGTGGAGATCAAAAATCAAGTCATTTAAATGTTTATATTTTCCAAAATTAATTATTTTAGTTATTTAGTATTTGGAAAATTTAAGGGTATTTTAAATGACTAGACCCATGATATTATTTCCAAAGGTTTCTCTAGTCATGGTGGACCTTCCAAAATTTTCTTAGGATGTTATAAATAATATGCTAATTTCCATGATTTTTTTAAAGAAATAATGTGGAAGATTTTGAAAAATATGGATCTCTATATAGGAACCTCCTCTGACTTTGGAAAAATCAGAGGATGTTTGCCTGATAGAGGCTACAACATGCCCAAATTTCAAGCCAAAGTCATGTGCCAATATGCATGGAGAATCAAATGATCCCAAACAGTGTTTAATTAATTAAAAATAAAATATGCATCAAATGGACTTGAAATTTACTCCACATTCTTTTCCTCTGTTCACTGAGCAAGAGGGTATTTTTATTTTATTTCTGTGATTTTTCTACATAAAGTTATGAATTTTTTAAGTTAAGGGTATTTAAATAAATAAAAAAAGCCCTATTTACGTATTTAAACCGCGCGTGCTGACTAGATCCTAGGCAGCTCCGAAAGCATGTGTGGTGTGCTCTGGTTGGACGTCGACGTCCACGTAGCTTGCTGACTCAGCCCGCTGTTTATGTTCCGAAGCGCTTTTCGGCTCGATCTCCCTCGTCCATTTGATACACGCTTGATCAAACGGCTCCCCGTTATCGTCCCCGATAAAATGATCCCATGCCCGTCCACATTAAAACCTAAAGATCTTAGCCTAGACTCAACCAAATCACCTCGAGTTTGATCTTATGGACTTATCTAAGTGAGAAGAACACATCCATATGGTTAATATACCATGACATCAGGCATAAGTAAATAGAGAATCAAAATAAGCTCAGGAGGAGGAGAAGTTTTATACCTTTGCTCTGAGAACGGAGGCTTCAATCAGATGTGCTCGGCACGTTCGTTGGGGTCCAAGGAGGTTAGGGATTGAGTCCCTGGTCTTGGTGTAAGGCCTAGGTATGAATTCGACCAAGCTCGATTTCAGGTGTTGGTCTAGAGCTATGGTAGAGGCTCTATGGAAGGGGGATTTGATGGGGCTTTAGCTTCTTTCACTGTTGTGAAGGTGTGAGTGAAGTTAATTTGTGTTTTATGGACTGTGGAGGTGTATTGGGTTCTTTCCTGGTTTCTGGCAAGGTTTCAAGCTCAAAATTGAGCTCCGGCAATGAGAATGGGTGAGGAAAAATGGTTGGAATGCACTGAGGGGATCTTAGGGAAGCTCTCTGTGAAGTTTGGAGAGGCCTCCCTAAGAAAATTTTAGCACACCTCCCATGGCCGTGGGTGGTGAGTTTTTATAAAAATGGCCATGGGGTGGCTCTCAGGGCATAAGTTTGGGTGCATTGCGATGCTTAGGTGTAGGGCAGAGGAGCTCTTCAATTTGATTCTGATGAGCTAGCCTCTAGGTTTGATTTGGTTCAGGTACCATGGGAGTGGCACCTGTTTTTGGGCTTTTCCAACCACTAGGCTGGCCGGCCGCCCAGGGGGAGGTGGCTAGGAGCTCAGGGAACCCAGAGGAATTCATCACAACAATTTAATGCAAATGTGCTTTGATTTCGCAAAGATATCTTAAGAATGTGCATTTTTGGAAATAAGATCCCTTAATTTGGGGGACCTTTGGTACATGGCTTGATTTAGGTGATTTCATGGTGTTTGGACTGGTCACAAGTCCAACTAATTGCTGTGGTAGAGTTAATTTGGTGACTTTAGGGGGGTTAGGTCACATTTAGTGAATGGGTCCAAGTGGGTCCAAATGACCAAAACTTGTGTTTGGGCTGGGTTATCCATGTCAATTGGCCTAAATAATTATTTCATTTGGTATAGATGATCATAAGGAACAACTTTGGTGAAGGATGGAAGTGGTTTTGAGTTCAATTGAAGGGTAATTTGAAGGAATTTTGAACTTTAATCAATTTGGTCATGTTGGGATAGGCTTGGGTCTAGCTGTCACAAGGAACAACTTTGGTGAAGAATGGAAATGGTTTTGAGCCCAATTGAAAGGTCAATTTTAGAATTTTGAACTTTAATCAATTTAGTCATGTTGGACTAGGCCTGGGTCTAACTTGGGTTAGCCTTGAGCTAAGTCCAAATTTATTGTTATAATTTGTCAATAGGGACCTCATGAAGAGTTTTAAACATGAATTGGATGCCAATTTGGAGGTTAAGGCACAATTGGGTGAAATTTGGGGACTTAGCCAATTTGGGGCTAAATTTGGGAATTTTGGATTTAGTCGTTGATAGGGACCTCATGAAGAGTTTTCAACATGAATTGGATGCCAATTTGGAGGTTAAGTCAATCCGGTGAAATTTGGGGATTTAGCCAATTTGGGGCTAAATTTGGTAATTTTGGATTTAGGTCAAAATCAAATTGATTTGAGACTTCCTCAAGGTCAATTGATGGTAGATTTTGATGTATAGGAATGTTATCAAGAATTTTCAACATTAATTGGGCCCAATTGACTAGGCTATGGGTTCAATTTGGTGAGATTAAGTCATATGGTCAAAATTGGGGCTTTAATCTAACCCAAAATTGGGCTCAAATCATGGACCAATTGAGCTTGTGTTTGGTTTATTTTGGTCATATAAAAAAGTTAATTTGAGTTTTGGATTGGAATTGGGGTCAATTGAGATCAAATTGATAGACATTTGAGTTGGATTTGGAGAAATTTGGGCCCTCAAAGGCAAATTTGGGGGTTTTTGTTAAAGATGATCAAATTTGCTAAATTGTGTCACGTGGTAGTTGAGAGAAATGAAATTTAGAATATTTGAGATTTATTGGGATTTGTTTTGGGAATTTTTGGAATTTTGGATCCAAGAGGGGTATTAGGGTAAAATGGGGTTGTTTTAGGGGTAAAAGGCCAAGATGGCTATTTTGGTAGATTTGAGGTACCAATCATCATCAACAAGCCATGTACCAATGGAAACCCCATTTTGGGTCCTCTACATAGTGGTCTTAGCTAAACCATCCCCTAGGTCTAGTAGATTTAGAGGACCATCTACATGAGTGTCCCAAAAGATCAAGGGATCTATACTAGAAATTTGAGTTTAAGGTTGTGAGTGAATGTGTGTGTAGATAAGTGTAGTGAGTGCCTTAGCTCCCGAACAACACCCTAGGTCAACCTTAAGGGCCAGCAATCCTAAGGGTGACTCATCTTGAGTTTCTCGCACAGTGACCCCACCTACTAAGTGCTAGAGGTTGAGAGCAATATGTGGAACTTCAAGTTGAGGTGTAAGACGTTTGGAATTTCTAATGGTGAGGGCTCCATGTCTAGTTTTCTAAGAATAGTCAACAGGAAAAATCCTATGGCTAGATCGTAGGCTACTAAAAAGGAAAAAAACTAAACCTCAACCAAAATTGAGGTCAACAAATGGACCCCCAATAGGTGGGTGTGCTGGGCAAGCACACCGTGCGTATTGGCATTGACCGACGAGATCAGAGAAAACCAATACAAACTCCTAAGTCAACAGACCCGAAAGTATGTGTAGAGTTGTGTGTGTGATTAATCAAGTCGAGAAGTAGGGACTCTCGCTGGGGATTGGAGAGTAGACTTTGAGTTATGAAATTTCAAAGATTTCTAAAGGATGGGAGTCAGAATGTAAGTGCTGACCCCGAGTTGGGAATTGAAATTCAGATATCAATTCAAAGAGAGAGAGAGAGAGAGAGAGAGAGAGAGAGAGAGAGAGAGAGAGANGAATTAGCGGTTTGTATGCTTAATCAAGTCGAGAAGTAGGGACTCTCGCTAGGGATTGGAGAGTGGACCTTGAGTTATGAAATTTCAAAGATTTCCAAAGGATGGGAGTCAAGATGTAAGTGTTGACCCCGAGGTAGGAATTGAACTTCAGATATCAATTCAAAGAGAGAGAGAGAGAGGGAGAGAGAGAGAGAGAGAGAGAGAGAGAGAAAGAGAGAGTCGGAGTGTAAGGACCGACCTTGAATGTAATGAATTAGAAATGTAGGACTAATTCGGAAATGAAAATTGAAATATAGGTCAATTCATAAAAGAGGGCGTCGGAATGTAAGGACCAACCTCAAATGTAATGAATCAGAAATGTAAGACTGATTCAAAAATGAGAATTGAAATGTAGGTCGATTCTCAAAAGAAAGTGTCGGAATGCAAGGACCGACCTCGAATGTAATGAATCAAAAATTTAGGACTGATTTGGAAATGAGAATTGAAATGTAGGTCAATTCTNACCGACCTCGAATGTAATGCGTCAGAAATGTAGGATTGATTCAAAAATGAGAATTCAAATGTAGGTCAATTCCCAAAAGGGAGTGTCGGAATGTGAGGACCGACTTTAAATGTAAAGGATCAGAAATTTAGGACTGATTCAGAAATGAGAATTGAAATGTAGGTCAATTCTCAAAAGAGGGCGTCGAAATGTAAGGACCAACTTCGAATGTAATGAATCAAAAGTTTAGGACTGATTTAGAAGTGAGAATTGAAATGTAGGTCAATTCTCAAAAGAGAGAGTCAGAATGTGAGGACCGACCTCAAATGTAAAGAATCAGAAATTTAGGACTGATTCAAAAAAGAGAATTGAAATGTAGGTCAATTCTCAAAAGAATGTGTCAGAATGTAAGGTCCGACCTCAAATGTGAAGAATCAGAAATTTAGGACTGATTCGGAGATGAGAATTGAAATGTAGGTCAATTATCAAAAGAAAGTGTCGGAATGTAAGGTCCGACCTCAAATGTAAGGAATAAAATATTTAGCACTGATTCAAAAATGAGAATTGAAATGTAGGTCAATTCTCAAAAAAAGTGTCAGAATGTAAGGTCCGACCTCAAATATGAAGAATCAAAAATTTAGGACTGATTCGGAAAAGAGAATTGAAATGTAGGTCAATTCTCAAAAGAAAGTGTCAGAATGTAAGGTCCGNTAGAATTCAAATGTCGGTCAATTCTCAAAAGAAAGTGTCGGAATGTAAGGACCGACCTTAAATGTAATGAATCAGAAATGTAGGACTGATTCAGAAATGAGAATTGAAATATAGGTCAATTCTCAAAAGAGGGAGTCAGAATGTAAGTACCGACCTCAAATGTAAGGAATCAGAAATGTAAGACTGATTCAGAAATGAGAATTGAAATGTTGGTCAATTCTCAAAAGAAAGTGTCGGAATGCAAGGTTCGACCTTGAATGTAATGAATCAGAAATGTAGGACTCATTTAGAAATGGGAATTGAAATATAAGTCAATTCTCAAAAGAGGGTGTCGGAATGTATGGACCGACCTCAAATGTAATGAATCAAAAATATAAGACTGATTCAAAAATGAGAATTGAAATGTAGGTCAATTCTCAAAAGAAAGTGTCGGAATGTAGAACAACCTCAAATGTAATGAATCAAAAATGTATGACTAATTTAGAAATGAGAAATGAAATGAAAGTTAATTCTCAAAAGAAAGCGTCAAAATGTGAGGACCGACCTGGAATGTAATGAATCAGAAATGTAGGACTGATTCCAAAATGAGAATTGAAATGTAGGTCAATTCTCAAAAGAAAGTGTCGGAATGTAAGGACCGACCTCAAATGTAATGAATCAGAAATGTAGGACTGATTCAAAATTGAGAATTCCAATGTAGGTCAATTCGCACAAGAAAGTGTCGGAATGTAAGGACCGACCTCGAATGTAATGAATCAGAAATGTAGGACTTATTTGAAAATGAGAATTGAAATGTAGGTCAATTCTCAAAAGAAAGTTAGTAGCGTTGATGATGCAACTGTTAGGAATGCAAGTAGGGAGTAGAATATTCCACTTAACCATTCTCTTGATCGTCCATTTTATCATTGGTGGTAACGGATCCACTTGATTGTATCTGAGGATCCCAGGCAGATTTCCCTATCTATCATTCGTAAAATTGTAGCAACAGCAGCATTGGATGATGATTCTTCCCTTTCCCTGCATCCATTTCTTCCTCTCAAAATATGTTCTCTCCATGAGAAGGCCTGCTTGACCTCTACCTCTTAAATTGAAGATGCAGTCTAGAATGATTCTTTCATCAGTTTAAGAGAAAACCCTGGTATATAGCTCCAGGCCTTCCAATATGTTGATAAACTTTCCCTGAACCTCTTTATAGAACTAAAATTCTCTTTTATTTACTTTGCTTATTTTGTAGTATTCTACCATACCAGGAGTTGGCAGTTGCCTGGGGCATTCCTTCCTCCGGGCCTCGGTGGGAACCCAAACTGGTGCGGATCGATCCGGAATATAAGATTCAGCCTCAAGTGGGATGTATGATCCTGGGCTCCATGGTGTGCGCTGATCCGTCCCCAGTGGGACATACGGTTCATTTGCTATGAAATCTGGAGTCTGAGACTCGTTGGTGCTTGAAGTGTATTCTTCTAATGTACTGAAACACTGTAGATGCAAAACGTTGCTGTCCGGGCATTCTACAAATGCTCCCGTGACTGATGTCCCGGCTGGTACCTCAACATTGCATGTTGGGCAACCTCTGCACAAGATATCTGGGATCGGGGGCACATCTGATTCTGTCATAAATCCTAACTCTTAATCTGTAGTGGGTAGGCTGGCAGAAATTTCTCTCATATCTAGATCGTAAATATGTCCCTCAGGAATGGGGGTAAGAAAACTGCTCACGTCTCTATGACGCTTGCCTTCCTGTCGCAGAAAGGCTCTCTATTTCTTTTGGCTTGCATTTCTGCGTTGCGTCCTGCGGAGCGGAGTATTCGGTAGTTATTCACTATGGGTGGCTATCAGGCTCCTTACTGGAGTAGCTATCATGGAAGGTAGACGGTTGGGCCCCTCCATCAGATCTTGTTCCGCTATCACGTTTTTACCTTTGCATGACACATCATCTTGAGTGGTCACCCTCAACACAAAAAGCAGTCCCTCCTTTTATTTATTGCTAACTACATCAATTAGAGGTCCCTCGCAGTCCATATTTATCTAGTTGAAATTCATGTTGAATCTATGACACCTCCTTGCGGCGTCATTTCTTCATTCAGTGCGAGGTTCCAACCGTCCTGGAAGGCAAATATCAGCCTCTGTCCTGACATTTTTCTGCAGACGACAGAAAGAAACGTCAGTGGGCTGAAGCTTGACATGAACAAGAACAAAAAAAAGTATTCATTAAAGTAAATTTTAGTTTGTTTTGATGAAAAGGATTAATCATTTTATGTGTGAGTTTTGTTTTAATTCAAAAGTAGAAAAGAGAACGTGTGAAGTTAAAAAATCTTCTCAAAATTTTCATTATATTGAGGTTAATTACCAAATTTGGACCCGGTCATAGACATATGGCCACATAGATAATCCTAAAACAATCAAAGTTTCAAAGTTTCAAAGCAAGCAGAGGCAAGCGGAGGTAGGCGACATCAGGCTACGTAATAGGTTTTCAGGTATCGCCCATTTATCAGTAACATGGGTATTTCACCTCGGAAGTCCACTAACTGGTAGGCTCCTCTTGTATAAACCTTCTCAATGACAAATGGTCCCTCCCAAGTTGGCTCAAACTTCCCACTTTTTTTTCGGCGAGCAAGAATAGGCCTTTTGAGCACAAGTACGAGGTCACCAATTTTGAATTTCCTTGGGCGGACCAATCTGTCATGGGCTTGTACCATCTTTGTGTGGTAGAGCTCCAAATGTTACTGTGCTTCTAATCTTTTTCCCTCGAGACTCTCCAGTTCTTCAAGTCTGAGTTTTACGCTTTCTTCCGTTGTGAGTTGGTTGGCAACGGTGACTCTGAGAGATGGCGTCTGGATTTCTAGCGGTAGCACGGCCTTGGTCCCGTACACGAACATATAAGGTGTACACTGAGTGGGAGTCCTGAAAGTCGTCTGGTAGGCCCACAAGGCTTCTAATAGTTTGTTATGCCAATCCCTTTTATTTTCATCCAGTGTTCTTCAAAATCTGTACCAGTGTCTTGTTGAAAGCTTCAGCCAGACCATTTGCTATGGGATAGTAAATTGTAGAGTATCTCCAATCTATCCCATGTCTTTGAACAAAATTGTTGATCTTTCATAGTAAATTGTAGAGTATCTCCAATCTATCCCATATCTTCTGACAAAATTGTTGATCTTTGTACTTTTAAAAGCTGTCTCATTGTCAGAGATTATTCTTCGTGGTACTCTGAAACGGTACACAATTTGGCTTTTGAAAAATTGAAGGATGTGTAGTGTCGTAACCTCACGTAACGGTACTGCCTCTGCCCATTTGGAGAAGTAGCCTGTAGCGGCAAGTATAAACCTGTGTCCTTTAAAACATGGAGGGTCTATCAAACCTATTATGTCTGTGCCCCAGCACTCGAATGGACACGAGGTAACAGTTGGGTGCAGCACATTCAGAGGCTGGTGTAAGATCACCCCATGCACTTGGCAATGGTGGCATCTTCTAGCTGTATTCATGCAATCGGACATCATTGCTGGACAATAATATCCAAGTCTTTTTATCTTCATTTTCATTTTCGGTTCCAAGTGGTGAGCGCCACACAATCCGGCATGTACTTCTTTGACAATATTTTGTGCCTCGGCTTTGCTCAAACACCGTAGCCACATTTGGTCAAATGATCTTATGTAGAGAACATTTCCCACCAGGGCGTAAGACATGGCCCTTCTTGTGATGTGATGCGCCTCAGACTTGTCCTCTGGAAGCTTTCCAATATGCAAATATTCTATAAATGGATTACACCAATCTTTATTGATGTCTGCAATTGTATGTATTGTTTTTTCTTTTCCAAGTTTGCGTTGAGTTTTGAAGTCGTTTCGAGACAAGACTTATCTTCCTTGCACCGTGACTTTGATGGAATCCTCCGGGGGACACGCCATTTCCTTAGCGAGTTTTTCTAGAGCGTCGGCATGGGCATTATCTCCCCTAGGAATCCGGCGAAAATTCACGTAAGGGATTTGCTCCAGGAGCTTCATTGTGTACTGATGATATTCTGCTAGTCTTGCTTTCAGAATTCTGTATTGTCCGGCGACTTGCAGGATGACTAAAGCTTCATATGCCGCTTCATTGTTAGTGCATGGCTCTGTCAGCTGGTATGAGAACCTCAACATACCCTTATCTGGTGTAATAAAGATCAAACTGATCCCAGCCTTGCCTGGTATAACTGTGCTTGATCCTTTTTCTTTCCTAGCTGACGAAGCACCATCGAAGTATATTTCCCAGCACTACGCACTAGAAAATTCCATTTGTAGTATTTGCTCGTCTGGTAACTCATCGTTGAGAGAGGCCTAGCTGGCAGTGGGTGTGCAGCGAGAAATTCTGCCAAAATCTGTCCCTTGATAACACGAAGGGCACAAAAGTTATATCAAATTGCAATAAGATCATTGACCATCTCGCTAAATGTCTGGAGAGTGTTGGTCGGTCATCAAATATTGCAATAGATTAATTTTTAAATTTGGGTTATCTTATGAGAAAGCATGTAATGTCTAAGCTTTTGAGCGGCAAAAATTAATGTCAGATAATGCTTCTCAATAGGTGGATACCTTATCTCTATTGGTATTAGACGACGACTCAAGTAGTAGAGCGCATTTTCTTTTCCCTCCTCATTGACTTGGGCAAGAGGGCTCTAAGAGAGTCATCTAAAGACGCGGTATAAAGTATCAACAGTTTCCCTGAGAGAGGGGCTACTAAGACAAGAGGTTTCATTAAATATTGTTTAACGTCCTCAAAGGCCCGGTGGCATTTCTCTTCCCAAATAAATTAGGCGTCCTTTTTATTCAATGCTGAGAAAGACTGACACCTACCTCAGAAATTAGAAATAAAGCGTCTCAGATATGCCAACTTCCTCTGGAAGGAACGTAGCTGTTTCAAGGTTTTAGGGGGAGGCATTTCCAAGATAGCTTTAATCTTTCCAGATCGATCTCGATTCCCCGATGACGGACAACGAATCCTAGAAATTTCCCGGAGGTGACGCCGATCGATCTTGATTCCCCGATGACGGACAACGAATCCTAGAAATTTCCCGAAGGAGACGCCAAAGGCGCACTTTAAGGAATTCCTTTTACAGTCATATCATCGTAATCGTTCAAACACGATCCTCAAATCGTACAAATGGTCTATTTTCCATTTACTTTTGATGACCAAATCATACACATAACATTCTACTTGATTGTGAATGAGGTCGTCAAAAATCTTCGTCATTTCACGCTGATATGTTGCTCCGGCGTTCTTTAGACCAAATGGCATCATCGTGTAGCAGAAAATTCTAATCGGTGTTCTGAAAGCTGTAAGCGCTGCATCCTCGGGAGCCATCCTAATTTGGTTATATCCCGATGACTTCTGCACCTCGGCGATGACTTGTTGTTCTATTTCTCCTTGGAGCTTGTTTTACTGGGCCCCAAGTTTATGGACTGCAACCTCTGCTGACAGACCTGACATTTCATTGTAGCTCCATGCGAAGTAATCTTTGAATTCTGCTAATAGTTTGACCAGCTCTACAGATTCTTCGTCACCAAGTAGAGAACTTATAAATGTAGGTCGGAGTCATTCTTCAGTCTGGAGGTTAATCTCTTTCAATTCATCTACGGTGGATTTAATTTCTTCCTCAAATTCTGGCGGAGCATCTTCTATTGGTTAATCAGCAGAGTCATTCTCTTTATCAAGACAATCCTCTTCTAACTCACTAGTAACAACCATGCAAAATTTAGAATCATCAACTGGTCCAACTGTACCAAATCCGTGACTTTTAAGATTCCATAGTTTTTCAAAAAGTTGAAATTTATCTTTTGGCATTTGTTTTGGTAAGTGTCCCTCTTGAATTAACTTTTGAACACAAGGCGAGAAGTGACTAAAAGGTAATTCCATTAATTCATTAGAATAAACATCCAAATTTACATATTTTTCAAGCTCAAGAGAGGTAGAAGCACGGTAAAATTTGATCGGCTTTGAACCAACACTACGGACTTCCTTAACCTTTAAACTCTTGACCTTTTGCAGAAGAATCAGAGTAAGGGTCATAGTATTCACATAGTGGTATATCCGATCATACATTGTTTGATATTCATTCCTCTCTGCATCTTCTAGGGATATCTCATACTGAGGTTTCTTCTGCTTCGTCATCATTATTTCATTTTCAGAACTATCTTCATCACCAATGTTGATAGTTGACCTAGTCCATTTAACAATTAAATTGACCTTTCCTCGTCCATGTCCCCGGCCTCGACCTCGGATGCGTGAACTAGAAGAAACTCCACCAACTCGTTGTAAGGGAGTGGTAGAAGGTTGTTGAAGTGGATTTGTTTGGCCTCCCTTTTGTGATCCTTTTAAATCTTCATCTTTGTTTGTCAAAATCTCGCGCGAGAAGACAGTCTTCTTTGGAGGTGCGTAGTAGGCAACATCTTCATGGATACCAACACGCGAGAAGACAGTCTTCTTTGGAGGCACGTAGTAGGCAGCATCTTCATGGATACCAACTTCCGTGCGAGAAGACAGTCTTCTTTGGAGGTGCGTAGTAGGCAGCATCTTCATGGATACCAACTTCATGAGAAGACTGTCTTCTTTGGAGGCGCGTAGTAGGCAGCATCTTCATGGATACCAACTTCATGTACTGAAAATGGTTGTAGATCTGCCTTGATGCAATTTTCTTGACCATCTTTACGGTATTTAATGCACTGGTGTAGTGATGATGAAACTATATTGTGCTCATGAATCCATGGTCGACCCAATAGAGCGTTAAAAGAGGTATCGACATCGATGATATGAAATTTAACGGTTGTTACAAGTTCTCTGACCTTCATAAGTAATGTTATTGATACAAGGGCTCTTTCTTCCTTTTGGTTGAATCCTCTTTACATCATCTTATCGGGGATGAGCTCCTGAACATCGAAGTCAAAATATGCTAACGTCTGTAGACTCATCAAGTTAAGAGATGCTCCAGGATCCACTACAACTCTGGATAACACAAATCTGCCAATGTTGACGGAGATGTAGAGCGGACGGTTGTGGTCGGGCGGTACCGAGTAGCAAAGTCTTCATCTGTGAAGGTTACCCCTGACTGTTCTCTCAACAAGAAACTTCATCTAAGGATGTGCTAGCCAACTGAGCTAAGAAAATTTCTGGATCAAGCAAAGTTGTAATCAGAGATTCTCTCATCTCCTTTGACAAGATCAGATCGTCGTAGATGTTTAGTCGGGCAGGCAACTTCCTAAGATGAGCTAGCACGTTGTAGTCTACTTTGTACGATCCTCTAATTTTATCTTGATTATGTGATTCTTCCACTGGTGGAGGTGGGGGTATCTCTTCTCGAGTCATTATTTTTTTTCCTTTGTCTATTGGAGCTGTTCTTGGTGGTAACACTTTTCCGCTCCTTGAGTTGACATCTGTGACTTCTTCTTCTTGAGATATCATTGTTAAATCTTCCGGTGTCTTTTCCTCTTCGTCAGAGAGGTCTAAGTTGATGGCAAACGGTGCGCCATGATGCTCGAGAGTTGGCTCTTCATTATCGGTGCTGTCGTAAGCGATATCATTGAGTTCTTCTTTGGCCTTGACAACGAGTTCATCGGACTCAAGTACAACTTGAGGATCATTTTGGGGATCAAAATTGCAGCTAGCTTGGTTATAAACAGTCACGTTATTACTAGAAATAGTCAAAACGTAGCCGAAATCACAATCATTATATTCATAAGACCCTGGAGGGACAAAAAGATAATCATACAAAGTCAAGGGCTAGAGGACTTTCTTCCCCAAATTCGAGACAACCAGTCTAGTAGAGGCAACCCCTATCCTACCCCCCATGTTATCAATCTTGGCAGTGACGCTTTTCTTTTTCTTATTCTTTGTCCTTGATGATATGGATTTTCTGGCGAAATCTTCATCTCGGGCTCGGCATGTTGGAGAATCTAAATGGAGGCTTATTTTGATGCAGACTGTAACTTGTTCAGTATCTTCTTGAATGATCTACTCCATACTTCATTCCATCCTTCTTCAGTGTTCATAGAAGCTTATTTTGATGAATCCTGTATTCAATTGAGGACCCTCTTGAGTTCATCCCAAGTTGTACTCCATCCATCTGTTCTGACATATGAATCAATTGGGGAGATTGACTCAGCTGAAATCATGTTTATGGAACCTTTTTCAGGTTCTCTGGATCAATTGAGGAGATTGACTCAGCTGAAATCATGTTTATGGAACCTTTTTCAGGTTCTCTCAAATACATCTTCGAGATTGTTATATTCTCTTCCTTGAGATTCTTCTCGAGCCAGTCTTTAAAGACAAAACACTTGTCTATAGTGTATCCAAGTAACCGGTGGCACGGGCAATAATTCGGTTCATTTTTCTTAACCACCTCTTCGGGTTTCTTTGGATCAGGTAGTTTGAATTCTGGTATCTTCATCAAACTTTTGAATATTTTAGGTACAGCTTCATCTTTGAAGGAATAAAAAGCTTTCTGTTGCTCTAACAGGGATACTCTTTTACCCGCTTTTCGAGGTGATCCCTCCTGAGATGGCCATTGGTTGGATTGACTGCACTGTTTCTGAGAGTATTGTGACGAAGACTGACGATGCTCTTCTACATATATTTTTATCGGCTTCTTTCCTTTGTCGACAGTTGCGACTACCCCTGATTTCTTTTCGAACACTCTGGTCACCTTAGCATTTTCATATGGCTCCATGTGCTTCATTTCTTCTTGAAAACTGATGGCTTTACTGAGTAGCTTCTCAAAGGATTTGATGGTGAGTCCCTTAAGCATGAAAGTTATTAGCCCATGAATGTTTTTGAGTAGAATCTCAATCGCTTGATGTTCTTGTAGTTGAGGTTCACATTTCATGCTAAGGTTTCTCCACCTCAAAATATAGTCTGCCAACGTTTCACTAGGCTTCTGCTTCTCCATCTTTAGCTCTCCAATAGACACATGATGCTGCGCCCTAGAAAATCTTTAAAAAAATAACTGTTCCAACTTAGAAAATGTTTTAACTGACCCATTGGACAAGTCAGTGTACCAGTCGAAAGCAATCCCTGACAAGCTGCTGACAAACTGTTGGCAGAGTAGAGCTTCGTTACTCCTCGTGTTGCCACAACTGGCTTAGAAATGTTCTATGTGCTGTCTAGGATTTCTAGTCCCATCGAATATCTTAAATTTTGGGGCCACAAAACCCTTGGGGAAAGGGACGACATCGAACTCCTCCAGGTAAGGTCTACCGTTTAAAATTGACGCACTACCCTTAGACTAGGCTAAGGCATCCCATACTTGTTCAACCATTTGCTTGAACGCTTTTTCTGGGATAATACCTGATGGAGAATCCTTCTTTGGTTGTTAATCTTTATCTGTCGAAGTAGCCTCCCTTCTTTCATCTGCGATGTGTATGATTTCTGGCTGATTAATCTCCTTTGGTGCTTGTGATTGCCCCTGAATAGTGGTCATGGAGGTCATAGCTGCAGTCATCTCTTCTATTCTTTTCTCTGGTAGAACAACTTGCTCATCCCTTAAGAGGATAACCCTACCCAGCTCATCTACGACGTTCTCTTCAGTGTGAGGTTGAGCCTCGCGCGCAGATGTGGTAGCTATGGTTTCGATCACATGGACATCCATGAAATCCTCCTCCAAGTAATCACTGTAATCAAAATCTTCATTGTCACTATTGACAAAAACTCCATGCTCTCAAGCTAACTCAGAAATCTCGATATTGAGTTTTTCAACTTTTTCCTCAATTATCGATTCCTTGATTGCTTTAAAATCTGGAGGACCTTGATGGAAATTCTCTACTTGTTCCTCCATCTCACTGGCTATTGTCGCGACGATGTCAGATATTTCATGCACTGGTTTTACTTCCTCTCTTGCAGGCTCACTAAACTACATCGGTGCAGTGACCTTGGGTACCCATACCCTCTTCTTCTCTGACAATGATGTCTGAGGACGGAACGTCTTAGTAGAGACATCGGTATGTCGAGGGAAGGTATGCTCCTCGTAGTGTAGACCGGCTACAATGTCAGGTAATCATCTTGTCTTTCTTTCCGTGATTGCAGGAATGTCGGGGACCTGCGGTCCTGGTGGTGGTATGGTCGGTGGTGCCTATAGCAGTATCAACTCGGTTTCCAAAATGGAACCAGACGGGAACACGGGTAGGTGACTTTATAGTTGACTTATGAGATTTTCTAGCGGACTTAACATCCTTCAAAATTTCATTTTTCATATGAGGGGAAAATGCATGTCCCACTCGTTTAAGTAATTCACTAAAGAATGTCCTTATTTAGTAGCAAGCCTTTTGAGGACTGCACTAACTAGGGTGATGGGGATGAATTTCTTTCCCACCTCACCATTTCCATGAAGTGATGGTAATGCAACAGCAATCTTCCGGATACTCTCATATCCATCAGTATCTGTCAGAGGATGGAATCTACTCCCTCATAGGAGTGGACAAATTTCTGGTAGTACCTCTTTAACTTGACGAGGCTCCCCCTCAACGGGTGTGTTTTCAATATGGTTGAACAGCTAGTCCTGAAGTCCAAGGAGTTAGCTTTACTTTTCCAAGACAGAAATGGGTAAAGTATGCCAACAGAAGAAGGGTAATCTGGTTCAAGAGGGACATAGACATATTACCGATATGCAAAGATAATATTTCTTGATTTAAATGGAGAGAAAAGCTTGTCCTCAGCGGAGTCGCCAGAATATGTCGGCATTTTTTCGTGTTGGTTTGTGGGGTTGCCCGTAACAAGCTGTCGGCCACCGGAATCAAAATCCCATCGCCCGCTTCGGAAGGACGTTGAAGTATGAAATCAAACTGACGTCATATTTTTCATAGTTTAAAATGAAAGAGCACTGTACCTCAAATCCTGTATCTATCTCAAAGGATAACACAAGACTTGAGGATGAGGCTCGATCAAAAAAACTAAGGAAATAATGACATTCATTTGGTCTGCGAAGCCTTTGTATTTACCGACAAGTTCCCCTCTTTAATATAAAAGATTTAATAGGGTTTATATTAAGCTGGGTTCAGACATGCTTCCTATAAGGGCAAGCCTCTATAGTTAATTACATTCTAAATGACCAAAGTCACTTAAGAAGACTCTCGATAAAAATCAAGAAATATTATCTTCAAGGAATTTCAAAGGGTAGGACTTTTCAATGAGATCGGACGTAGAGGTGTGAAAGGGGATTGGTTCAATCTAAAGTCACCTAAGAAGACTCTCGATAAAAATCAGGAAATATTATCTTCAAGGAGTTTCAAAGAGTAGGACTCTTCAACAAAATCGAACGTAGAGGTGTGAAAGGGGATTGGTTCAAATTTGGAACATTTTATATTCACCTAAGAAGACTCTCGATAAAAATCAGGAAATATTATCTTCAAGGAGTTTCAAAGGGTAGTCACCTAAGAAGACTCTCGATAAAAATCAAGAAATATTATCTTCAAAGAATTTCAAAGGGTAGCTTCTTTAACGAAATCGGACGTAGAGGTGTGAAAGGGGATTGGTTCAAATTTGGAACATTTTAAAGTCACTTAAGAAGACTCTCGATAAAAATCAGAAAGATTATCTTCAAGGAATTTCAAAGGGTAGGACTCTTTAACGAAATCAGACGTAGAGGTGTGAATATTATCTTCAAGGAGTTTCAAAGGGGAGGACTTTTCAATGAGATCAGATGTAGAGGTGTGAAAGAGAATTTCAAAGGGTAGGACTCTTCAACGAAATCGGACGTAGATGTGTGAAAGGGGACTAGTTCAAATTTGGAACATTTTTATTGTAGAATAAAAATTTCAAAGGGTAGGACTTTTCAATGAGATCGGACGTAGAGGTGTGAAAGGGGATTGGTTCAATCTAAAGTCACCTAAGAAGACTCTCGATAAAAATCAGGAAATATTATCTTCAAGGAGTTTCAAAGAGTAGGACTCTTCAACAAAATCGAACGTAGAGGTGTGAAAGGGGATTGGTTCAAATTTGGAACATTTTATATAGGACTCTTCAACGAAATCGGACGTAGAGGTGTGAAAGGGGATTGGTTCAAATTTGGAACACCTAAGAAGACTCTCGATAAAAATTAAGAAATACTTAGAAGACTCTCGATAAAAATCAGGAAATATTATCTTCAAGGAATTTCAAAGGGTAGGACTCGTCAACAAAATCAGACGTAGAAGTGTGAAAGGGGATTGGCTCAAATTTGGAACATTTTATTGTAGAATCCAAAGAAAGAAGAACTAGAGGATGTCATGGATCCAGAGGAGAACCCCAGTGACTTCTCAAGCTATCCTAATGTTTGGCTTCAGTTTTGAGGAGAAGTATTTAGGTGTTTCATCCTGCCAATTTTATTAGTTAGGGCTTACATTCGTGTGAAATGATCACACAAATAGCCTGGAAGATGTGAGGATTTTGGTCGTGACAAATGATAACCTTTGAATCCTANTTTGGAATCCTAAGACAAGTTAGGGCTTATATTGTATAACAGGGCTATACAAAGGCCTAAAGATAAGGTGAGGATTTACAAAACAACCTCAAAGTCCTATGGCTTTGTTGCTTAAGTTTAAGGAAGGAAGATTGGTTTAGCTAAAACTCGAAGAACTAGGCCTTTGTTGTTTAAGTCTAAGGAAGGAAGATTGGTTTAGCTGGGGAAGACAGGTTCTGCTGTTGAAGATGGCCGTGCTGCCCACCATGCTAGCTCCAACCTCCTTTCCGCGACAAGTTTGAGTTATCTATTGTGTCAAGTTATAATATCAAATCAGGTGGCTCTATGATTGAAGTTCTTTAAATTTTATGAGGGCATATTAAAGTTGATTAGAGCGACACCGGTTAGGATCCTACGGTTCCCTCATTCCGGCATCATTATTTTCTATTGGATTCACTTAATTCAAATGAACTTACTAAACTTCAACTTAATGAGTTCCATAATTTCATTTAAACCGTGGGAACTTTACCTCCTCCGAGGGATTCCCGATCATCCGATAGAGACATCTTAATTTAGTTGAAGTTGTGCAACCGTAGGTTACCTCCTCCGAGGGATTCCCGATCATCCGATAGAGACTTTTTAATGTTTGTGTGATGTTTGTGATTAAATTTTGAGTTGTTTTATATTTTGAATGTTGTGGCGGTGAACCGTGGGAAGCCTCGTTAGCAACCGTAGGTTTCCTCCTCCGAGGGATTCCCGATTATCCAATAGAGACGTCTTAATTTAGTTGAAGTTGTAGTTTTTTGAGGAATTCCCGATCATCCGATAGAGACATCTTAATTTAGTTGAAGTTGTAGTTTTGTGTGATGTGTGTGTCTTTGAATTGTTTTATATTTTGAATGTTGTGGGGGTGAATTTTATCTTGGTTGATTTTAGTTTTAGTCGATCATCAAATAGAGACATCTTAATTAAGTTAAAGTTGTGGTTTTATATGATGTTTGTGATTAAATTTTGATGTTTTATATTTTGAATGTTATAGTGGTGAATTTTATCTTGGTTGATTTTAGTTTTGGTTTTGATTATGGTTATGTGGCTATCCTGATGGTTTTGGTTTTCATGCAGGTTGACATCGTTGTCTAGCATGCAAATTTGCATGTATAAAAGTACAGTATGAAAGTACAAGAAAGACAACGTTGAAAACTGTAAAGGTGTACCTGACGAGTCTTCTCGTTCCACTACCTGAAACTTAAAATGCATGTTAACACAGTTTATGACGAGCAGGAAAGGTAAAATTTTAGTAATTTTCCTAACCCTATGTCATATCTTGGTGAGTCCTTAAAAGTTTAATTAAGGATGATTTTTAATTTTCCTAACCCTATGTCATATCTTGGTGAGTCCTTAAAAGTTTAATTAAGGATGATTCTAACCCTATGTCATATCTTGGTGAGTCCTTAAAAATTTTAATTAAGGATGATTTCATTAAGCCAATTTTCCCAACCCTATGTCATATCTTGGTGAGTCCTTAAAAGTTTAATTAAGGATGATTTCATTGAGCGACTAACCCTTATGTCATATCTTGGTGAGTCCTTAAAAGTTTAATTAAGGATGATTTCATTGAGCGAAGCATATTAAGTTTAATAAGCCTCTGAGGTATCCAACAAGTTAGGAGGGGAAAGCAGGTCCAAGCCTCCCTCTCACCAACTGGTGAACAGCCTTGAGTCCATTTAAACTTATTATGTTGCTTAATGGTTCATCCTGTAAATACCCTTATTGTTAGTGAACATTGATGTATCAATTATCCCTAAGAAAGGGGTAATTATCATTTGTCATTCAATTTTCTCACCAACTAGTGAAATGTCTCGAGTCCATTTAAACTCATTATGTTGCTTAATGGTTCATCCTGTAAATACCCTTATTACTTACTGATGTCTCAATTATCCCTAAGAATTGGGTAATTATCACTTGTGATTCAATTTAAGAATTATGTATTGATGTCTCAATTATCCCTAAGAATAGGGTAATTATCACTTGTGATTCAATTTAAGCGAACATTGATGTCTCAATTATCCCTAAGAAAGGGGTAATTATCATTTGTCATTCAATTTAAGAATTATGTGGGTGAAGACCCTTGAAGAAGCAAGTTAATGTAAGTTGAACACTTAGCCAAATTTTAATCCTAATTGGGCTTAGTGGTGTTTCAAGGATGTAAGGCAAGTTAGTGTTGTTGGAACTCTTAGCCAAATTTTAACCCTAATTGGGCTTAGTGGTGTTTAAAAATTAGTGTAATTTGAACACTTAGCCAAATTTTAATCCTAATTGGGCTTAGTGGTGTTTCAGGAACATTTAGCCAAATTTTAATCCTAATTGGGCTTAGTGGTGTTTCAAGGATGTTTGATTTTCATATCATTTAATTTGAAAATTATGTGGGTGAAGACCCTTAAAGAGGCAAGTTAATGTAATTTGAGCGCTTATCACTAAGAATTAAGAATTATCACTTGTGATTCAATTTATGTCTCAAAGCGCTGTCCGGCTCAATCTCCCCCGTCCATTTGATACACGCTTAATCGAACAGCTCCTGTCATCGTCCCCGGTAGAATGATCTGGTGCCCGTCCACACTAAAACCTTAAGATCTTAGCCTAGACTTAACCAAATCACTTCGGGTTTGATCCTATGGAGTCGTCTAAGTGAGACGAACACATCCATATGGTTAATATACCATGAAATCAAGCCTAAGTAAACAGAGAATCAAAATAAGCTCGTGCGGAGGAGAAGTTTTATACCTTTCCTTTGAGAAGGGAGGCTTCAATCAGAGGTGCGTGGCACGTTCGTTGGGGTCCAAGGAGGCTAGGGATTGAGTCCCTGGTCTTGGTGTAAGGCCTAGGTATGAATTCGATAAAGCTCGATTTCAGGTGTTGGTCTAGAGCTATGGTAGAGGCTCTGTAGAAGGGGGATTTGATGGGGCTTTAGCTTCTTTCATTGTTGTGAAGGTGTGGGTGAAGTTAATTTGTGTTTGATGGACTGTGGAGGTGTATTGGGTTCTGTCCTGGTTTCCGACAAGGTTTTAAGCTCAAAATTGAGCTCCGGCAATGGGAATGGGTGAGAAAAAAAGGTTGGAATGCACTGAGGGGATCTTAAGGAAGCTCTGTGTGAAGTTTGGAGAGGCCTCTCAAAGAAAATTTCAGCACACATCCCATGGCCATGGTAGGTGAGTTTTTATAAAAATGGCCATGGGGTGGCTCTCATGGCATAAGTTTGGGTGCATTGTTGTGCTTAGGTGGAGGGCACAGAAGCTCTTCAATTTGATTTGGATGAGCTGGCCTCTAGGTTTGATTTGAGTGAGGTGCCATGGGAGTGGCTCTTGGTTTTGGGCCCGGCCACTAGGCTAGCCGACCGGTCAGGGGGAGGTGTCTAGAAGCTCAAGGAACCCAGAGGAATCCATCACAACAATTTAATGCAAATGTGCTTTGATTTGACAAAGATATCTTAAGCATGTGCATTTTTGGAAATAAGATTCCTTAATTTGGGGGACCTTTGGTACATGTCTTGATTTAGGTGATTTCATGGTGTTTGGACTGGTCACTAAGTCCAACTAATGGCTGTGGTAGAGTTAATTTGGTGACTTTAGGGTAGTTAGGTCACATTTAGTGCATGTGTCCAAGTGGGTGAAAATGACCAAAATTTGGGTTTGAGCTAGGTTAGCCATGTCAATTGGCCCAATAAATTGTTGCAATTGGTGTAGATGATCATAAGTAACAACTTTGGTAAAGGATGGAAGTGGTTTTAAGTTCAATTGAAGGGTCAATTTGAGGGAATTTTGAACGTTAATCAATTTGGTCATGTTGGGCTAGGCTTGGGTCTAGCTTGGGTTAGACTTGAGATAAGTCCAAATTGATTATTGTAAATGGTCAATAGGGACCTCATGAAGAGTTTTCAACATGAAT
>JXCR01141317.1:142340-174865 GCA_002079205.1 Phalaenopsis hybrid cultivar
AGTTGAGACTCAGCAAGGTCAATTGATGGTTGATTTTGATGTATAAGAATGTTATCAATATTTTTCAACATTAATTGGGGCCAATTGACTAGGCTATGAGTTCAATTTTGTGAGATTAGGTCTTATGGTCAAAATTGGGGCTTTAATTTAACTCAAAATTGGGCTCAAATCATGGACTAATTGAGCTTGTATTTTGTTTAGTTTTATTATATAAAAAGGTGAATTTGAGTTTAGGATTGGAATTGGGGTCAATTGAGATCCAATTGATGGACATTTGAGTTGGATTTGGGAAAATTTGGGCCTTTAAAGACAAATTTGGGGGTTTTGGTTAAAGATGGTCAAATTAGCCAAATTGAGTCATGTGGTAGTTGAGAGAAATGAAACGAATATTTGGGATTTATTGGAACTTTCTGGGAATTTTTAAAATTTTTGGAATTTTGTGTCTAAGAGGGGTATTTTGGTAATTTGAGGGTGTTTTAGGGGTAAAAGGCCAAGATGGGTATTTCGGTAGAGTTGAGGTACCAATCATCACCAACAAGCCATGGACCAATGGAAACCCCATTTTGGGAAGATGGGTATTTTTGTAGAGTTGAGGTACCAATCATCACCAATAAGCTATGGACCAAAGGAAACCCCATTTTGGGTTCATGTACATAGTGGTCTTAGCTAAACCATAGCCCTAGGGCTAGTAGGTTTAGGGGACCATCTACATGAGTGTCCCAAAAGATCAAGGGATCTAGGCTAGAAATTTGAGTTTAGGGTTGTGAGTGAATGTGGGTGTAGATAAGTGTAGTGAGTGCCTTAGCTCCAGACCAACACCTAAGGTCAACCTTAATGTCCAGCAATCCTAAGAGTGACTCATCTTGAGTTTCCCCCACAGTGACCCCACCTACTAAGTGCTAGAGGTTGAGAGCAATATGTGGAACTTCAAGTTGAGTGGAGAAGAGTTTGGAATTTCTAATGGTGAGGGTTCCATGTCTAGTTTTATAGGAAAAGTCAGTCAACAGGAAAAGTCCAATGGCTAGACCCTAGGCTACTAAAGAGGAAAAAAACTAAACCTCAACCAAAATTGAGGTCAACAGGGCTAAGGCACTCACTTGCAATCACTTGTGCTCACAATCACTCATTACCCTAAATAATGAGTACTCACAACTTCTAGGCTTTGGTCCCTTGATAGTTTTGGGAGACTCTTGTAGGTGGTTCCCTCAACCCATTAGCCCTAGGCTAGGGTTTAGCTAAGACAACTACATAGAGGACCCAAGATGGGGTTTCCACTGATCCATGGCATTTCTATGGTGGTTGGCAATCCAATCCATCAAGATACCCAACCTACCCTACTGCCCCTAAATTCCCTCGAATTACCAGATACCCTTGGGACTCCAAATTTGGCCAAAATATCCAAATCTAGCCAAAATACCCAAACTTGTTCAAAAATCATTTCAAACACCTTGAAAACACCCAAATTACCCAAAATCTCAAAAATTGGCCAAATTACCAAAATACCCCTCTTTGGCCCAAAATTCCAAAAAAAATCCCATAATTTCCCAAAACCCCCCAAATATTCCCAATTTCATTTTCCTTAACTATCACATGACCGAATTTGGCCAATTTAACCATCTTTGATCAAAACCCCCAAATTGCCCTTTAAAGGCCCACATTTTCCCTAAATCACTCCAAATGTCCATCAATTTGATCCAAATTACCCCAATTTTAATTCTAAACTAAAATTAACTTATCATATGACCAATGAAGATCAAATCCAAGCCCAATTGATCCATGATTTGAACCCAATTTTTATTTAAACCAAAAACCCAATTTTAGCCCCATGACTTGGTTCCACCAAATTAAACTCATAGCCCACTCAATTGGCCACAATTGGGTTGAAAAATCTTCATAACATTCATACACATCAAATTTGACACTCAATTGGCCTTGGTAGGACCTCAATTTCATTTTATTTCAACCTAAGTTGAGAAAGCCCAAAATTTGCCCCAAATTGACCATGTCTCAAAATTTCACCAATTTGAGGGCCTTAACCCAAAAATTTCCACTCCATACCTTCATTAAAAATCTTCACAATACCTTTCTTGATCATGTGGACCATTCAATTTGGACTTAGCCAAAGGCTATCCCAACCTGGACCCATGTCTAGCCTAACATGCCCAAATTGGCCAAATTTCAAATATCCCTCAAATTGACCGACCAATTGAACTCAAAATCACTTCAACCCATCACCAAAAATCTTCATAACAATCAGCTACACAATTTTGATCAATCAATTGGGACATTTGACAAGGCTAACCTAGCCCAAACCCAAACTTTGATCACTTGAACGCACATTGAACCTTTGCATTAAAGATGGCCTAACTACCCCAAAGTCACCAAATTAACTCCACCTGAGCCATTGGTTAGACCCTAAGACTGAACCAAAACCCATCTAACCACCTAAACTAAGCCATGGAACATAGGTCCCCTAAATTAAAGGTTTTTTGTTTCCAAAAATGCACATGCTTAAGATGCCCTTACTGAAATTAAACCTCAATCCATTAAATTACTGTGACAGATTCCCCTGGGTTCCTTGAGCTCGTAGCCACCTCCCCCTGGCCGGCAGGCCAGCCTAGTGGCCGAAAAATTGTCAAACCTAGAGGCACCACCATGGAGCCTCACCCAAATCAAACCTAGAGGCGAGCTCATCCAAATCAAACTGTAGAGCTCCTCTGCCCTCCACCTAAGCACCACAATGCACCCAAACTTGTGCCCCAAGAGCCACACCATGACCATTTTTATAAAAATTCACTTCCACGGCCATAGGAGGTGTGCTGAAATTATCTTAGAGAGAGCCTCCCAAAATTCTCATAGAGCCTCCCTAACATCCCCTTGGTGCAATCCAACCCTCCCCCACTGAATTCCACTGTGGAAGCTTAATTTTAAGCTCAAACCTCTGCCCAAAACCAGGACAGAACTCATTACACTTCCACAGTCCACCAAAATTCAATTACTTGTGCCCACACCTTCACAACCAATAAAGAAGCCAAAGCCCCATCAAATCCCCCTCTCATAGAGCCTCTAACGTAGCTCTAGACCAACACTTGAAATCAGTCTTGATCAAAATCAAACCTAGGTCTTGCACCAAGGCAAGAGGCTTAATCCCTAGCCTCCTTGGACCCCAATGAATGGGCTAAGACCGTCTGATTGAAGCTTCATTTCTCATAGCAAAGGTATAAAACTTCTCCCCCTCCCAAACCTATTTTATTCTCCATTTGGTTAAGCTTAATTTAATTGCATGATTGACGTACGTATATGTTCGTCTCACATAGACAAGTCGATAGGATCAAACCCAAAGTGATTTGGTTGAGTCTATGCTGAGATCTTAGGGTTTTGTGTAGACGGTCACGAGATCACTTTATCGGGGGTGATGATGGGAAGCTGTTTGATCAAGCGTGTATCTAATGGACGACCAAGATGAAGCCAGACAGTGCTTCTTTACACAAACAGTGGAACACGTGGCTGCTCTTGTGGATGGCAGCATCAAATGGGAGTGCACCGCATGGAGCTTCGGAGCCACCGTAGGTTGACGAGGCGTCGCGAGGATAAGTAGAAAAATAGGGCTTTTTCTATTTATTTAAACCCCGTTAACTTCAAAAATCCTTAAGTTTGTGTAAAAAAATCACAAAAATAAAATAAAAATACCCTCTTGCTCACTGAACAGAGGAGAAAAATGTGAAAATAATTTGAAGTCAATTTAATGAATATTTTATTTTTGATTAATTAAATACTGATTTGAATCTTTTGATTCTCCATGAATGTAGACTTGTCACCATAGCTTGAATTTTTAGCATGTTGTAATCTCTATCAAGGGGAACATTCTTTGATTTTTCCCAAAATAGAGAATTATATTTTTCAAGTTTATGTGCATTATTTATCTAAATTAATCATAGAAATTATCATGTTGATTAGAAAATTCCAAGAAAATTTTGGAAGGTTTATGATGACCAGGGGACATTTAGGAAATAATTTGATGGGTCAAGTCATTTAAAATGCACCTTGTTTTCAAAAATACTAAATCACTAAGATGATTTATTTTGGAAGATATAAACATTTAAATGACTTAATTTGTTAGCTCCATTGTTATTTATGATCTAGAGAACTCACCATAAAAAATTTAAAATATTTTGAGTTCATTTGATAACTTAAGTTGATTTTTAAAGATAAACATCATTTTTGGCTTTTAAATGATTTTTAAAAATCAAAATATAACTCAAAAATTTATTAAAACTTATTTTTTAGTTCTCTGTTATTATTGGCATTTTATAAAAATAAAATGATATTTAAAACAAAAATTTCATTTTTAGCCTATTTTTAAATATTTAAAATAATTAAAAATCCAAAAAAATGTAAAAAATAATAAAACTCATGGAAATGTTCTAAATTGCTTTCTAATTACTTAGGAAAAATTAGAATATTTTTTCCGGTCTTCTAAAAAAAGGTATTCAATTTTAAAATGGGTTTTTCATTAAGAATAATTCCATAAATCAAATAAAATTTATAAAAATAGAAAATCTTCTTCTCTGAGTTCTATAAACTTAGAGAGGCTTTTCAAAAATACAAAACTTAATTTTCCCCATTTAAAATATTTATATTTAATAAATACCCCAGAACTTAAAATAATTCTTAAAATTCAAATAAACTTCAAAAAACCATGAAATTTGGTCCAAATGCTTCTCTGGTCTACGTCTACCTCCAATATAAATTTCAAAGGATTAGGATTTACCTTGGTTAAGTTAAAAATTTTCTTTGAAAAATTCTATTTTTGCATGAAAATAATTATATAAATTAAATTAAATTTTGAAAAATCACATTTTCTCCTCTGATGTCTTAATTGACCCATGAATGAGGGAGGATAAAAATTTCAATGTCATTTGAGTTGAATTTGACAAATTATGATGTGTTTGAGCCTTAAGGGCAAATGTGTAATTTTGGAAATTTAGCCTTAATAAACATCTAAGCTTAATTCAAGAAGGAAAATGGGTAACATTTGATCTTAATCAATTTATTTGATGTTTGAAACATAAGGGTTTAATTGATAGAAACCAACATCACTTTCTTATTTAAAAAGATAGGTTAATAAATTTCTAAATTTGGAAGTTTATTAAAATAAACTGAACCTAGAACTTAAGGGTAAGAATTTTGAAGTCAATAATTAATCAATTTAATACCCCTATTTTGATTTTCAAATAAGATTCAAATCATGAATCATGACCACCTAAAGGCTAACCTTTTCAAAACTAATCAAGACACTCACCTAGGTCTTAAAAGCTAAGTAGTGACTTAGGCTAAATCAAGTTTCATTTAAATGAGGATTAGAAAAGTAAATATCATTGAACATTAGAATACCTTTCAAACACTACAAGCCCAATTAGGAAAAAAAATTTGTTTAAATGTTCCAATAACACAAACTTGCCTTTTTAAGAGTCTTCAACCACATAATTTTCAAAATTGAATCACAAGTGATAATTATCCAATTCTTAGGGATAATTTAGACATTAGTGCTCATTGAGCGTTAAGGGTATTTATAAGATGACTTATTAAGCAACATAATAAGTTTAAAAGAACTCGAAATTTTCTACCAGGCAGCGAGAGAGTAGCACGGACCTGCTTCTTTCTCTATAATCTATTGGTTATCTTGAAGATCTACTAAGCTTAATATGCTTTGCTTGACAAAATCATCCTTAATTAAACTACTAAGGACCCATCAATGTATTACATAGGGTTAGGAAAACAACCAAAACCTTACTTTTTACCTCTATATAAATTGCCCTGACAAGCATTTTAAGTTTCAGGTGGTGGAACGAGAAGACTCGTCAGGTACACTTTTACAGTTTTCAGCATTGTCTTTCTTGTAATTTTATGCTATACTTTTGTGCTTATACAAATTTGCGTGGAAAACTAAAACTATCAGGATAGCCACAAAACCAAAAACAAAACCAAAATCAAAACTAAAATCAACCAAGATAAATTTCACCGCCACAACATTCAAAATATAGAACAACTCAAAATTTAATCACAAACATCACACAAAACTACAATTACAACTAAATTAAGATGTCTCTATCAGATGATCAGGAATCCCTTAAAGAAAATAACCTATAGTTGCTAATGAGGCTTCCCATGGTCTAAATGAAATTATGATTGATTTTAATAAGTTCATTTAGACTAAGTGAATCTAATAGAAAATAGTGGTGCCGGAACGAGGGAACCATAGGATTCAACCGGTGTCGCTCTAATCAACTTTAATATTCCTTTATAAAATTTAAATAACGTCAACCATAAGGCCACCTGATTTGGCATTATAGCTTGATACACTAGAAAACCCAAACTTGTCGCGTCAAGGAGCTTGGAGCTAGCATGGTGGGCATCACGGCTATCTTCAACAGCAAAACATGTCTTCCCCAGCTAAACCAATATCCATTCCTTAGACTTAAACAACAAAATCCATAGGACTTCGAGGTTGTTTGCTTATGCAACGTAAATCCTCACATTATCTTTAGGCCTTTGTATAGCTCTTTTATATAATATAAGCCCTAACCCGTCTTAGGATTCTGAGGTTGTCATTCGTCACGACCTAAACCCTCACATCTTCTATGTTGTTTGTGTGATCGTTTCACACGAATGTAAGCTCTAACTAATAAAATTGGCAGGATGAAACACTTTAATTTTTTTCCTCAAAACTGAAACCAAACATTAATATAGCTTGGGAAGTCACCGGGGTTCTCCTTTGAATCCATAAGATCCCCTAGTTCTTCCTCCTTTGGATTTTACAATAAAATGTTCCAAATTTGAACCAATCCCCTTTCACACATCTACGTCCGATCTCATTAAAAATTCTTACCCTTTGAATTTCCTTGAAGATAATATTTTCTGATTTTTATCAAGAGTCTTCTTGAGTGACTTTGGTCATTTAAGATGTACTTAACTATAGGGGCTTGCCCTTATAGGAAGCATGTCCCAACCTAGTTTAATATAAACCCTATTTAATCCTTTATATTAAATAAGGAAACTTATCAGCAAATATAAAGGTTTCGCAAACCAAACGGATGTCATATATTCCTTAGTTTATTTGATCGAGCCTCATCTTCAATTTTTGTGTTTATCCTTTGGGTTGGATATAGGATTTCAGGTACAGTGCTCTTTCATTTAAACTATGAAAAATATGGGGTCAACTTGATTTCATATATGTAAATTAAAAAGTCCTTTCGAAGCGGGCGACGGGATTTCGATTCTGGTGACCGACAGCTTCTTACGGGTAACTCCACTCCAACCAAAAATAGCGCCGACAGGGTAGTAACTGTTGATGTGTTTTTAATTCTATTTTAGTTAGATTAGGATTGAACTTGATTCTATGCCTTTTGAAAAGTTTAAAATCTAGCTAACTTAGACCTTAAATTTAAATTTCTAAAACTGCTACCCTGTATTTTTCTTTTATCATGTTAGTTTGTTTGTTTTTATGCTGAGATCATGAAATCAAGTTAGTTTGTTTATACCCACTGCTTAGAAGTCTATTGAATCTCTACATGTTAAATTGAAATGAAAATATAGAAAATTTGATAAAAAATTAATTTTACTCCTGTTTTTAGTTTTATACTTGTATCATTATTGTTTAAAAATTTTGTTAGTATGTTATTTTAAATTTTCATTCCTGCTTATATATATCTGATTTTAAATTGTTTAATATGTTAAAAATTTAAGTTTGGGGGATGAAAAATATTTTCAAAACTAGAATTTTATTTGTTCTCAAATGTGCTACAAGTCAATTTGATTTGAAAAGAAAAAAGTTGATTATGTATATGAAGTTATATTAGGAAAGTAAAATTTGATTTTAGAAATGAGTAAAAAAATTTAGTTAAAATTTTTATTAATGAAGAAAAAAATTAAGTTAAAAGTATTTATATGAGAAAATGATTAATATAAGTAACTATCTTTAGTAAGAAAAATTTAGATAATTTAGACTTTTATTTTTAATACTTAAATTTCTTTTATTAAAATAATTCTCAAAATTATTATTATATTTATAAGTAAAAGACTTATAATAAGACTTTAATTTAGGAAAGGAGAAGTGGAATTCAAAATCATTAAAGGCCTATACAGATATAGTAATCCTTGCCTGAAAAGAAAAAGAAAAGAAAAAAAGAAAGGAAAGAGAAAGAAAAGAAAAAGGGAAAGAAAAGAAAAAGAAAAAGAAAAAGTGAAAAAAAATTAGAAAGGAGAAGCTTAAGGATTAGTGCCTAATCACAAATTTGTTCTACATTTGATCTTTTTAAAGTATAAGACTTGAGAAACTCTTAAGCTTATAGATATTATATAGTAAGTAAAATTATTTTTAATGTAAATTTTTAAGTGGAGATAATAAAAGAACTAAATTCTAAATTAGGAAAATCTATAATATATTTCTGAATTAGATAGAAACTCATATTTTCATCTTTCATAATATTAAGAATTTCTAAACTTTAAGTTGGTCTCATTTACTGAATATTTTTTCTGAATTAGACTGCTATATTTCTAAATCATAATTTTAGTAACTCTTAAAGAAACTCATATACATATCATACATATTTAGTTTTTAAAGATTGAAGTGTCACTTAAGGACAAGTAACATTTTAAGTTTCAGGGATTTTGATACACGTAAAATATATAGTATTTTTAAACACATTTTTATATCTATTTTTGAGATATTGCGCTTTATGGAAGGTATTTTTGTGTTTTTCTTGCAGATACATGTAAAAAAGGTGAAAATTGCTTAAAGGAGTGAAAAAGGATCAAACTTGGAGCAAAAAGGTGAAAAACGTTCGAAAGAGTTTTGGCAACTAAGCGCCAGATCCAGTGCTTAAGCACCAGTTAAACAGAGAAGGCCGCGTCTAAGCACTAGAGGCCCCACGCTTAAGTACTAGTGGCAGTTATTGGACGAGTAAATTCGGTTTCTATGAATTTTGAAGAGGTTTTTAAGGCACCCATTGGCTTAATAGGTGGTTATAACCACCATGGACGAAAATTATCATGAAAGCATGCATCTCTTGGGGAAATGCATTGAATCTAGACATATTGAAGAGAAACCATGGCACCTTTTGGAAAATTATTAAATAAAGAAGAGGACTTAGCCAAGAGTCCTAAAAAGGTCCGAAAAAGTGTGAGTGCTGAAAGTATTAGAAAGTTTTGAAAATTCTCGCTTAGGGAGTTAGTTCGGAGAGATTTTCAAGCACCACTATTCCTTTTATTTTATCCTATTTATTATTTTATTTTGAGTGATTTTTAAGAGAAACGAATCAAAGTTACTTCAAGAGTTTGGTGAAGGACATGAGATAAGTTATTATGTTTTTGTTTTGAGACTACTTTTGGTTTTAATTGAGACTTATTGTTGGTTTGACAATGGTTTATTCTTTTAAACTAAAGTGTGCTTTTGTTTTCTTCATGGATTTTGATAATTTTCTTTATCTTTCTTCTTAAAATGATAAGCAATTAAGTTTTGGATGGAAGTTGTGGAAAGTATTGATCTTCAAACATGGAAGAAGTTGTGATGATTTAAATCCATGCAGTTCATTTACTTCTTGATTTGGCCTCCATAAGTTAAAATTTGTTGTGAGAACATGTAAGAACCGAGCTGGTATTGTCTTAGTCAACAATTGGGAAGAATCACATGAAGTTGTATGGATGAGAATGTAGTTCATATGATTGAGTGCAAATAAATAGGGAAATATTCATTGAAGGGTGTAGACGTCAGGACTTTAAAGTGACAGGTTAAAGCAACCAACTTGGTTTATTATTTTAGGTTCTAGTACGAGATGTTAGCCATCAGGTGGAGGGAATTGAGGGAACTTTAGAGTGAGAGTTAGCATCTTCTCTGCCGAGCCGGTCTTCAGAACTATTCAAACTTTAAATCAGCCAATGTTCTTTATTGCATCTCTAGTAAGGGTAAAGAATATTATTACTTTTATTTAGCACAACACCATTTGCATAATTCCACAACAAAATTCCTATACTAATTACTGATTCATAACAAGAAAAAAGATATTTTCATATTTAGTGCTTTTCTTCTACTAAAACTCTAGTTATCTTTTTAAATTGTTATTGTTCTATCAAAATATTGAAAATACCAAAAATATTTAAATGTTCATTACTACAAAAATCATCTTTAGTTTAGAAAATTATCTTTTTATTAAAAATAGAAAGTTTGTTCTTCAATGTGCATATTGTGTATTCTTTCCTTGGGTTCGATATTCAGGTCTTAATAAGAAAGTCATATATTACTTGATAACAATACATATATATGTGTAGTATCCCAATATAAATAAATTAAAAGTTAAATTCTTATTTTTCTTCAGGATCAAGTTTTTGGTTTTTTTTTTTGCAAAGTAAGGAAATATAATTGAAATATAATCGTTGTACTGTGCAAATTAGCGATATCGAGGGATCAATGGGCAGTCTAGATTTTGGATCTATAATCTTTAAGAAAATTCCTTCTATTGCTCAAGGTCAGACGACTGGTGGATTAGGACACCCTGCCCTGATTTTCACATTATGTGAGCAATTAGTAGTTGATTTTAGAATTGATAAGGAAAGGATTGAGTCTCTTAAACCTATTGGGCCAGCAAATATTAAAACCTATGAATGTAATGTTGGATGGAGAATAGGAAGTAACAGTAGGGATATTCCTTCTACTCTAGTACTCGTACACTCCAGGAACTTATGGAACAGATGATGATCCAGCAAAGAGATCTTGAGGATAGAGAATAGGATTGAAACTTTGGAGGCTGGGAATGCACATAATGATAATTTAACTAAACAAAAGTTTTAATATGATGCTGCATATGATGATGCTTTGGTTGGACACATAAGGTGTGACCACTACGTATAATTTCCTAGTCACCCTATCTTTACCCTTTATCAACAGTAGAACTTTGATATAGAAGAAGAAAAAGAATAAGAAGAAGAAGAGGATTAGTGAAGATGTCTTCTTAATAATAGCTCTAATATTTTATTTAGTTTATAATTTGTTGCACTTTGTTGTAGTTATTTTTTCGTTTGTTGATTGTAATACTTTAATTTGTATTTAATGTTGTGTTGTGAACTGTAGTCTGTAGAGCTGTTCTTGAATTGAAATTTTTTTTAGGATTTTTGTTTGTTTTTAATACTTTGTTGTAATTATTTTTAGTTAACTCTTCCTCAGTAAATATTTTTTATATATATTATGTGATATTTAGTTTTTTAAGTCATGTAGCTTTTCATATTAACACCTACAACATTTCAGAGTTAAGTTTCAAAATCAGAGCCTTCAACAGGGCAGTCTTTTCTTTATGTATTAATTGTCTTCTTTCACCCTGTATTTTTAGTTTTTCATGCTTAATCTTCTAAAAAATTTAAGTTTTGGGGGGAAAAAAATCTCTTTTAAAAATAAACTTAATTTTATTTGTCCTGAATTAGCTATATTTTAAAAATTTTTAATTTAACATGACTTGTGGTAGTAGAGCCCAACTTTAGATAACTATATTTTGTTTCTAAATATATAGTAAGCATAAGTAAAAATTTTCAATGCTAAAGGTTAATTCTAAAGATTAAGGTATTTTGTATGAGAGAATAATACTATGTTTTTTTTTCATTTTAAGTATAAGAAATTGCATTTTTGAAGTATTTAGAATCTTAGAGTTTCATGTAAAAAGAAATGATTTAAACTTTATAAAAAATCTTTAAAGCTAAGATTAATTTATAAAGTGAAGGAATGTGAAAAGTTTTTTAACTTTAAGAAGAGGATAGTGAAGTTCAAAATTATTAAAGGCTATCCAGATATAGTAATCCTCATATGAAAAAGAAAAAAAAAGAAGAAAAGCAAAAAGTAAAAGAAAAAAAAGAGAGAAAGAAAAGAAAAGAATAATATATGAGGAGAAGCTTCAGGAGATGCCTAATCAAAAATTGGTTTCACTTGAATCAACTTAAGGAAGAGGGCTTAGCAACATTCTCTAAACTTGTATTTAAGTATTAGCATATTGACTAGTAAAGATCTCATGAAGTTCTTATTCATACAAATATTCTAAGTGGCTTTAATACGACAATTTGTAATTTTCCTTGAAAAGATAGAGAATCAGAAAACTTAGACTTGACTACTAGATATTCTTATACCTTTAGCATTAACTTGAGTAATTTTGTTTAAGTAATACTATGATACTTAGTATACCAAAATATGAAAATTTATAAGCTAAACTCGTCATTATAAGTCATATTTTTATGTTGTGAAGGAGTTACTTGAGGATAACTAACATTTAAGTTGGGGGGATTTTGATACACCAAAAATATATGCATTTTTAGACCTATATTTTATACTCATTTTTGATTTTAATGGAAGGTATTTTGATGTTTTCTTGTAGGTTATTGATTTTTAGGACTTAAAGCAAAAAGGAAGTTATTTTTCATGTTTTATTGCATTTTTACGATTTTTAGCACTTGAAGCAAAAACTAAGCTACAAGGATGGAATTTGAAGTCAAAATGGTGTTTTGGAGAGAAATACACAATGCCGACGACGCCAGCATGAAGGAAGGAGTCCAGAATAGTGGGGGCGCCAATGGCGTGAGACTCCGTGTTGACGGCACCACTTGACAAATAACACCAAATTAATGTCGGGTCATGGGCACCAACGACGCCATCGTGGGCGCCGACGACGCTGAATCTGGTGAAGGCCAAAATTCTAGAAGATTCGACGAGTTTGGATGCTTTTTGAAGAGCTGTTTGATACACCTCTTGGAAAACCAACATTATGCTCTATTTAAAGTGGAAAATAATAAGAAAAATGGTTTGCTAGTGTGTCATTGAGTTTTCTTTAGTGTTCTATTGTGTGTATTCTGTAATGTGGTGAGTCTAAGTGTGGTTTCTACTATAAAGTTGTTGGAGTTGGAGAGAAGTGAGAGATTTCTTCTTCCCTACATCTTCAAAGAGAGAATTAAGAGTCTTGTAAAGAGAGAAAGAGTCCAAGAGGAGCTACAAGGGGTTTTCTTTGAAGAAGAGCTAAAGATAAGTGGTGCTTGTTTAGTATTGTTGTATAAACTTTCTTTTAACAATAAAATTCGTATTTTGTCATATCTTTCTCATGAGGTCTCAGTAGTTTTCTCTGTCTTTCTCCCTACTCTAAGATATGATGAAATGAAGAGATAATTTGGATGTGCCAATTTTAAAATATAAAATAAATTATGATGATTTTTTCACTTTTTTCTTAATTTACTTTTTAATTTGCCCAATTGAAATGTTAACATCTATTGTGCAACATACTATCCAGGAAATGGAGTATGAGTTTTACAACAAAGTGAGAATCACATTCGAAGAACCTGAAGGAGTGTTTTGTTCATAGAATTGAGTGTAAATAAACAGGTAAATTTATATATTACTGGGTAAAGAATTGGAGATTCTAGAGTGACATACTAAAATCCCCAATTCAGTTTTAGTGTTTAAGAACTAAAGAGAGAGTTAGCCTTCACGGGAAGGGAAGTGGGAGCCCTAGAGTGAGAGACAGTATCCTTCTAGCCAAAGCACGAATTTAGAGACTAAACCTAAGATTAGCTAATGATTCTTTATAACACTTGACTGAGGGTAGAAAATTAAAATTGCTCCTATTTGGCACAAGACAAAGTAAAATCATTTATCTATCTCATTTAACCAAAAACTCATTGTAGCGGGAAAGATGCTTTCTCCTATTTAACAACTTCGTCATAAAAATATTGTTTGGTAGTTTTTACTTAGATTTGCTTTACAGTTTTGCTGGTAGTTGGTAATATAGTTCTGATGGCATCCTAAACATTTGAAAGTTGTGTAGTAGATTTTCTTTATTGTTATGAATTTTCGGATTTAAATTGTACCTTTTTTGCCCATTTTTGCTTCTTTTCTCCAAATGTCCATTTTTTGTACGTGAAGCTAAGAATATGTAAAACACCATCCTTTCAAGTGTAATATCATTAAAAATGAGCATAAAATATATATGGGAGTATATATTAAAAGTAGGTAATTTTTAGGTGTGTCAAAATTCATCAAACTTAAATTTTACTTGTCCTCTACTAACACTACAACTTTAAAAATATGTTAATTTATGTTAGTAAGTTTTGTTAAGATGTACTAAAATTTTTTTATAGAAATGTTATAGTCCAACTTAGAAGAATTTACAATAAATTAGATGATAACTAAAGTGTTAGAATATTTACTTTTAAACTATAGGAATCCTAATTTCCTATTTAATTCTGAAATAATTGTAAATTTTCCAAATTTTGGATTCTTAGAAAAATATTAATTTCAGAATTTATGACATCTAGAAAAAATAATTTTAATAATACTTTTTTATACTAATCTTAGGATTGATCCTAAGTTTTCTTCCTCAGAAAAATTCAAATGAAATCTATTTTTAATTAGGTCCTAAACCTCAAGCTTCTCCTCCCTTTTTCATACCTTTCTTTTTTTCTTTCTTTCTTTTCTTCTTTTTATTTTTTTTTCTTTTCCTTTTTCTTTTTCTTTTTCCTTTTCTTTTCTTTTTCTTTTTCTATGTAAGCATTATTATATTTGGATAGACCTTTAATAATTTTAAATTTCAGTATCCCTTTTTTAAAGTTAAAAACTTACTTTCTTTCCTTAACTTAAAATGTATTATTTGAAAAAGAATTTTAAATAGAGTCTAAATTCCATAAAAAGTATTATTCTAGAAATCCTTAATTTTTCAAAAATTCAATTTTTCCTACTATAAATAGTAAAATCATTTTCCTACTATTCTCTACTAAACATCTTAGCTTTAGTTTCATCCTTTTTACTAAAGTCCTTACTAAGTATTCTTATTGCAATTCTATACTTGAAATTTTAAAAATCTTAAAATAACTCCTCATATAAAAAATTCTAAATAGAATTAATTTGTAATTTATTTGAGGACAAATAAAGTTTAACTTTTAATTTATTTTTCTTCCTTCCCCAAACTTCAATTTTTAAATATTTTTCAAATAATTTATTAAAATGTAGTAAGAAGAAAAATTAAAAGCTAAATCTACCAACTACTATAACATCTTATCTAATTCATACACAAACATAATCAAAATAGAATGACAGCAGAAGAAAGTAAATCTAGACTAAGACATGCTTGCAGAAAGTAAAAGAAACTATTGTCCCGAAGCGTAGCTTAGAATGTTAGATTGATCACTAGCTTACCCCACAAAACGGACATACAGATAGCAGTTGTCACCTTTTTGTACTGCATTAGAGCAGCAGATATGATATGATGTTTTTTATGTACTCAATTTGTTGCCTTTTCTCAGTTTCAGCATGATCAATTGTACTACATATTTAAAGCAGAATTAATGAAATCTCTTTCAATATTTCAACATATTTGTTGAATTTCCCTTTTTGTGCGATTGATGAAAAGAATGATAAAAATGATAAATGGGTTTGTCTCGAATTAAAGGTTCCACACTTTGCACTTTTGTAGCAAGAATTTCCTCTTCTACAATAATTTCTTCACATTCCCCACAGAGTTTCACACTCCTCACACAAATCCCATGAATGTTTTCTCACCACTATCAAACTTCACATTCCACATATTCATAAATTCAACACCACAAACTCTGACACTCTTCTCACAATGTTCTCGGGATTAGTACCTGGATTTTGATTCCTTTCCTCTACCTCTAGAGTTGGATGTGAGTCCCTAAGCTTTCCACCCCAATGTAGCTTATCATCTCTTATGTTGGATGCGAGTCTTTGTGTTTTCCTTCCTAATGTGACACAATATATTCAACATAGGCTTAAGACCACCTTAAGTGGAGCACGACACCCTATTCTCATTTCTCAATATCGGCTTAAGATCACCTTAAATGGAAAACGATATCTGATTCTCTAAATGATATCTTTGAGCAAGGCTTAAGACCACCTTAAGTGGAGCACGACACCCTATTCTCATTTTTTCTATATCTGCTTAAGACCACCTTAAATGGAATATGACATCTGAATCTCTACACAGTATATTTGAGATAGGATTAAGACCACCTTGATTGGAGTGTGACACCTTATTCTCATTTCTTGAGATCAGTTTAAGACCACCGTAAATGGAATACGACATCTAATTTTCTACCTGATATCTTTGAGATAGGCTTAAGACCACCTTAAGTGGAGCACGATACCCTATTCCTATTTCTCGAGATCAACTTACGACCACCTCAAATGAAATACAACATCCAATTCTCTACACAATATCTTCAAGATAGATATCTTTAAGAACACCACAGGTGGAGCAAAACACCTTATTCTCATTTCTCAATATTGGCTTAAGACCACCTTAAATCGAATATGACATTCGATTCTTTACGTGATATCTTCGAGATAGGCTTAAGACCACCTTATGTGGAGCACGACACCATAGTCTCATTTCTCAAGTTTGGCTTTAGACCACCTTACATAGAAAATGACATCTGATGCTTTACACGATATCTTTGAGATAGGCTTTAGGCCACCTTAAATGGAGCACGACACTTTATTCTCATCTTTTAAAATTGGCTTAAGACCACCTTAAATTGAATATAGCATCTGATTCTCTGCATGATAACTTTAAGATAGGCTTAAGGCCAATTTAAGTGGAGCACGACACCCTATTCTCATTTCTCGAGATCGGCTTATGACCACCTTAAATGGAATACGACATTTGATTCTCTACACGATATCTTCAAGGTTGGCTTAAGAGAACCTTAAGTGGAGCACGACAACCTATTCTCATTTCTCAAGATTGGCTTAAGACCTTAAATGGAACACGACATCCAATTCTCTACACAATATCTTTGAGATAGGTCTAAGACCACCGTAAATGGATTAAGGCATCTTATTCTCATTTCTCTGCACTTTAGATATCTTTTAAGCTGGATGTGAGTCTCTGTGCCTTCCATCTCAATCCGATCTCTTCACATATTTGGCCTTTCGTAAATTAATTGTAACTAAAATCAAAATCAAAATTAAAATTTAAAATTAAAGCATTGAAATTGAATCAAATCTTCTCTACGTCATCAGTTTCCCTGGTGTTTATCTCCATAAATCTGTTGTGTAGCCCTTCACTTAGGTTAGCAAGCACAAATTACCTTGTGAATTTCAAATTAACTCTTGAAATTGACATCCTAAAGGTACACCTGCCAATCCCCAGCTAGAGTCCCTGTATACTCCCTAGCAGAAACCTTCTCCATATTTTCTCTCTTCTGCTCCGAGCCTGTCAACTTAGGCAGTTGTGTTAGTTTGTTGATCTCATCGATCAACGCCAATACATGTGGTGTGCATGCCTAGCACACCACATCTATTGAGGTCCATTTATTGACCTCATTTCTTATTTAGGTCTAGTCTTTCTTCCTTATGAGCCTAGGACCTAGCCACAGGACTTTCCTGTTGACTGTTCTAACAAGACTAGTGATGGTACCCTCACCAAAAGAAATTACAAACTCCTCCTTGCGCATCTTGAAGTTCCACATGTCGGTTATAATCTCTAGCACTTAGTAGGTGGAGCCAATATGGGAGAGCTCAAGAGTGGTTTCCCCATAGGACTGTCTGACCTTAGAGTTGACCTTGGGTGATGTGGCTTGGTGTAGTATACACATACTTGCACATGTCTAGTTTGGTTCTCTTGCCTCTTTGGAGACCCATGTGGGTGGTCCCCCAAAGCCTTAATCCTTGACTAGGGGGGATTAGATCAACACATGGAGAATCCAAAGTAGGGTTTTTTTGGTGTCATGGCACCATCAGGGTAATTTTATGATCAGCATTTGCAACAAACCTCAACCTTACCTAATAAACTAATTTTGGCTTTTTAGCCCAAAACTTTCCCAAAATTACCAAATTGCCCCTTGGCACCCCAAAATTTAAGGTTGGTCCAAATCCCTCAATTTCGTTAAAAAATCATTTCAAACCATTTCATACCATCCAAATTTCCCAAAACATCCATAAATTTTCATATTTACCAAAATACCCAAAATTTGTTAAAATTACCGAAATGCCCCTAGTGGCCCAAAAATTCCCAAATCACTCCAAATGTCCCCAAAATCAATTTCAACTATTCTATTTGGCCAAATTTCACTAAATTGATCAACTTTTACCAAAATCTCCAAATTGCCCTTAAGTGCCTAAAGTCCACAAATCACCCCAATTTGCCCCCAATTGGTCTCTAATTTCCCTTTTTTTAATTCTTAAAAAAAATTCATCATGTCCTAATCCCATCGAAACCAAATTCATGCCCTATTAAACCCAATTCCAAACTCCAAATCCAAGTCCAAGCAAATTGCATGAAATTGATCCAAAATCCAAAATCCAAAATCCCCCAAATTGAATTTCATGATCAATGAAACGCCTCAATTTCAAATTTTTACATCAAATTCTAGGATGTCTAAATCCAATGTCAATTGAATCCAAAACCATTTAATTGTCCCATGATCAATTTCCAAAATCAAAATTCAACATGCATATTTAAAAGACCAAACCCATAAGCATTTTCAAAAGCCATTGACATTAATTTTAAAAGCCCAATTTGAGCCCAGAAGACAAAGAAATCATTTCTCTATCATGTCATAGAAATTAAGGCATCTAACCATGGCATCAAACAAAATCTAGCCATGCATACATGAAGCTTTATCCAAAATAGGCATGTTGAGACTATTTTTTTATTTAAATTCATATAAATTACAAATTCCTTTGGCATGAAACATTTCCATGGGCTCATACATAGCATGGCATGCCCCATGGAGCCTTTCATGGGGATCATAAAGTCAAATTTGCCAATCATCTGTGAGCTCTTTGGACTCAAGGCAAGCTTCCGCAAGCATCCAATTGAGGCTATCCCTCTTGGACCAAGGTATTGAAAGTTAACCCTAAACTGAGTATCATTTAATTCTCCATGCTTATAGGATCAATTTAAGGCTTGATCAACCATATGGATGTGATCTACTTGTCAAGATGAGCATTTTAAAAAAAACCACACTCAATTTTGTTGAGAATCAAGAGAAATATCAAGCTTTGAAAATGGATGATTTTCGGGCTAGCTCTATCGGGGACGATGACCGAACAGCGTCCGATGGAGCGTGTATCCATCAGATGGCTTTGATCAAGCCGGACGAGCCTTTAGCGATTTTCCAAACTAAGACATGAAAGTTGTTGGCTAGAATTAACCTTTATGTTGTTTTTACTACGAAATCTTCTCAGAACTTTTTCCACCTTTTTGTGGGATCGACAATTCAGACTCATGTAGAGCCCTATTTTAAGAAAGTGATACATGCACTTGTATAGGTACTCTGACAAGTACGAGAAGATTGAGAGTTAAAATAAAATTATCATCAATTTTTTCGTAGCTATTGCGGTTGTTAAGCTTTTTTGGCGTCGTTGGAGGGGAAGAAAAGAATGAAGAAAGGAAGTGTCAGTAAAAAAACTTAAGGATAATTTTAGTTTAACCTGTAAGCTTAGATTTGAAAATAGTAGTAGCACTTAGTAATTTTAGTTACCGTGTAAATTTTAAAACAAAAAAAGAAAGTAAATCCAAAAATACCAAAAATGTTTTTGATTTTTATCCATTAGTTAAACCTTTAAAATTGAATGCGTAGCTCAAAAGCTACAAACCTTGAACCTTACTATTAAGAGCTGGAGAGAACTGTTAAGAGGATTAGAAAACAGAGAAGACCTAAAAAAATTTTTGTAGAAAAGGCAGATCATCCAGTTAATGAGGATTCAGACATTAATCATAATGTTAATGGACCTTTAAGGATTAAGCGAACCCTACGGTGGATGAAATTCATTCAGGTATACAGACTCATGCCATAACGGTTATTACTTTTAAAATTAAACCAACAATAATTGAGATGGTACAAAATAATCAATTTGGTTGATCTCCATCTGACGACCTAACATACACTTAGCAATTCTCAGAAACTTGTGCTACATTTAGATTTGATGGTGTTCTAATGATGTTGTTAGACTTAGACTTTTTCTTTGTTCTCTGATGGATAAAACTAAGATGTGACTCAATTCATTAGCACCAGGTTCAATCAGAACATGGGAAGATCTAGCCCAAAAATTTATAGCTAAGATTTTTCCACCATTTAAAACGGATAATTTGTGGAATGATATCATTTCAATATGTCAGCACGACGAGGAATCAATATATGAGGCATTTGAATGATTTAAGGAACTTCTTAGAAAGTGTCAACATTACACATCACCTGATTGCTTATTATTAAAAATTTCTATAATGGATTAGTTGGATCTTTGAGAGTGATCATTGACACTGTTGTTGGAGGTTCGCTCATGTCAAAACTATTTGAAAAGGCTTATTCTTTCATTGAAAAGATGATCACAAACAACTTCAATATCCATCTGACATAGTGAATCCTAAGAGAGTGAAGATTCATGAAAATGATTTACTTACAATCTTAAATTCTCAAGTTGTAGCGATTGAAAGAAAATAGCATGATTCAATCTCAAGGACTATCAGTTAATGAGAAAAATTCATTTGGTCAATTAGTTGACCCAAATCCCTAAGAAATCATCCATGTAATAAAAAACAGAATATATAAACCTTATTCTAATTATTAAAACACAAGTTGAAGGAATCACCCTGATTTCAATTGGAACAAAAATTTTGGAGGAAACCAATTATTGGGAAATAATCAAAATAACCCTATGAATAATTGAAATAATTAAAGAACTTCTAATGTTAGTCCTTATCCATAAGAATTTAATCCTAAGCCACAGTTCAAGAAAAATAAATTATCATTAGAAGAGCTTGTTCATCAGATGAGAAATCAGCTCCATAACTAAAAGACTGCAATTAGGAACATTGAAAATCAACTAGGACAGGTAGCTTTTACACTTAGCAGTCATCCTCAAGGGATGCTTCCTAGCAATACCGAGGTGAATCCAAAAGAGAAGAGTAATGAACAAGTAAAGAAAGAGTAAAACTTAAATTTGCCGGCCTGACGACGTTAAAAAAAGTCCTTCGTGGGAAACACCTCATGGTTATCTTTGTGTTTATGTTAGTGAGAGTGTTTGTTTGTTGTGATTGATTAGTTGTGAGTGATATGTTGGATATTGACTGTGGATGTTATGTGTTAGAATAGTTTGACTTTTTGAATTATGTATCATGAGGGATGTGATTCCTTAACTTCTCTTCATGACTAGACTTGTTTATGCTCTCTTGTAGTACTAAGATTGACGAGTCCACTACGACACAGTTCTCAATCAGAGCTAAGCATTACTTGAGACATGAGAAGTTTGGACATTGGACAGTTCTATCTCAATTCTGTTACTTTCTTTGTCTGGCATTTTTTTCATTGAGTAGGGTCATGAACCTATTTGATGAGTAGCCTGAGGATGAGTTACACTATTTTTAATCAGTTAGAGGTGCATAAATTAAAAGATAAAATGATACTTGAGGTTGGTGACACTTTAGCCAACATAGCAGGATAATCTGATTCATGGGGTAAAACACATCAAGTTAATGAAAAGCACCCATTTGATCAGTGTAAGGAGTTCGTTAGAAATTAGAAGTAAAGTAGGGGGATGAGATGAGAAAGAGGATGAAATAACCTCATTTATTTTATTGCTTTTGATGTATGTGTTACAAATGAGATTGAGGATTTAAGAAAGGATTAAACGACTCATTTAAATGATCAAAACCAAAATAGGAGCGAACACTTGGGGCTATGGGACTAATGACAATAAAATGTTAAAAATGAGATTGGCTCTTAGGTGCCCAAAACTAGGCGCCAATATGTTGGTCATAACATCTTGATGCACCTCTAGTGTGTCGTATTTTTTCTGTGTATTTTATGTCAATGTAATTCCCTTAAGACGGGGTCAAAAACTTGACCCGACTTGAAGTTACGCAGTAATTTAGTTTTCAAAAATATGACAAAAAAATTGACCCAATTTATATGAAGTATTTAATGTGCAAAGTTTAAATGTTATATAAAATATATAATTTAGTTCTTACACTATGGGTTCTACGCAAGTACATATATCGCTTCAGGTAATACAATGTTTTGCCTAAAAACCCCAGTATCGATCCCACGAAGAAGCGAGGTAAGATGTCCTTAGTCAAATTCTAGTCTACAACTATTAGTCCTTAGTTTGGAAGATTGATTTAAGTGGTATTTCTAACGAGTACTCCTAAATGTAAGTCTTAAATTTAAAACAATTAATAACTATTCCTAAATGAAAATATTAATTATAAAGATAACCTTTTTTGGATGAATTGTTTTGGAAAATTTTGAAATGTTAAAGAATGTTATTCTAATGTAGTGAATTGGATAATATAAATGAATGAGATATATTAAATATTGTATGTGCCAAATAGGAGTAATTTTAATTCCCGACCCTCAAGCAAGTGTTATGGAGAATCGTTGGCTGGTCTTAGGTTTAGTCTCTAAATCTGTGGTTAGGCTGGGAGGATACTGGCTCTCACTCCAGAGCTACCACTTCCCTTCCCTTGAAGGCTAACTTTTGCTTTAGTTCTTAAACACTAAGACCAAATTGATGATTTTAGTCTGTCACCCTAAAAGCACCAACCCTTGGCCCAGCAATATGTATATTTCTCTATTTATTTGCACTCAACTCCCATGGACTTCACCATCCTTGGAATTTGAATGTGGTTCCATATTGCTGAGAATTATGCTGGCCTCTCGGGTCTTAATGCAATTACAAAAAATTTTAACACTACAAAAGACCCTTATTGTAATGTAATGGAAGTGCTAGTAAAAATCATCACATTTCTAATCAAAACTTCTTCTAACATGCATCCCAATATCCTAAACATGAGTCCTACTCATTACAAAAGAAAAGTAAAAAGAAAACAATAGAAAAATCTTCTCATGTCACTATTTTCTAATAAAAAAAAAGAGTAAGAAAGATACATCACAAAGAACAAAGAAAGCACAACGGAAAACTTCTTTTCATCAAAGCATATCTACTAGATAAGTGTTTACAAAATCATAAGATAATGAAAAACACAATACTTGGTTTTTTCCCCTTAAAATAAAGATAAAAATCTATCCCACAAAGTCTCATGCTAATCCATGCAATGGTAGTACATCTCCGTATTGTTTCTCTCAAAATCCCCTCTCCAATCTCACCAAAAAGATAGAAATCTACATTTCTACTCTTAGTCTAAGATCTATAAACATTTTTTCCACTCACACACGCCACCTTTTTCGACATAAAATCACTCATCCCCTCTCCAATCTATCAAAAAAGATAGAAATCTACATTTCTACTCTTATTCTAAGATCTAAAAACATTATTCACGTTTTTCCACTCACACATGCCACCTTTTTTGACATAAAATTACTCTATTATATTGTAGGGACGAATTTCCCGAGAGATACCTCAAACAACATTTCAAAAAGCGTCCAAATACATTGAATCTCGGCCATAACCGCCCAAAATCATGTCAAGGCTGTCTCAGGCGCCGTCGGCGCCATTCTTGTCTCCATAGGCTCCATATTTTTTTCATTCTCTGGATTCGGGCGCAGCCGGCACCGGTTTGAACGCCTTCGGCGCCGGTCTGAGTAGCTCAACTGTTTTGCTCCGTTTAGCTTCGTTTCGGCACCGTTTGGCCCCGTTTTAGCAACATTTTGTTCATAACAGATAGACCTATAAAATAAGCATGAAAACAGCCTTCTTTAAAGTGTGATTTCATTCAAAAAAGTGGGAGAAGTGTGAAGAAGATTAAACATAGAAAGAAATATCTAAATATGTTAGGATAAATTTTTTTTTCTTGTTCGTTTTTGCTCCAAATTGAACTGTTTCTGCTTCTTTTTCTCCAAAACTCTATTTCCTGTAACTGAAACAAAAAATATACAAAATAACTTTTTTTAAAATGTAATATCATTAAAAATCATTAAAATCGAGCATAAAACATATCTAAAAAAGTAAGTAATTTTTAGTCGTATCAAAATTTCCCAAACTTAAATTTTACTTATCCTCAAGTAACACTTTTACTACATAAAAAAATGACTAACGGTACAGAGTTTAACTTCTAAATTTCTATAATTCATTCTACTAAATATAATAGCACAACTTAAGAAAAATTTTTAACAAGTTAAATCAAAACTAAAAGTGTAAGAATACTTAGTAGTGAAGTTTAATGTTTCTGATTCTCTATTCATTTTAAGAAGAATTGCAATTTTTCATATTAAAGCTACTTAGTATATTCATATGAAAAAGAACGTTATGAGATATTTATTAGTAAGGATGTTAATGCTCAAATACAAGTTTAGACAATGTAATAAAGTTTTCTTCCTCAAATTGATTCAAGTGAAGCCAATTTTTTATTAGGCATCTCCTCAAGCTTCTCCTCACATATTTTTTTTCGTTTTTTTTTTTATTCTTTTTTTTTTCTTTTGAGTTTAGCTTTTCTTTTTCTTTTCTTTCAAGATCATTTTCAATTATTTTTATTTTTTTTATGCGAAGATTACTATATTTGGATAGCCTTTAATGATTTTGAACTTCACTATCCTCTTCTTAAAATTAAAAACTTTTCACATTCCTTCACTTTATAAATTCATATTAACTTTGAAGATTTTTCATAAAGTCCAATTCTTTTCTTCTTACATGAAACTCTAAGATTCTTAATATTTCAAAAATACAATTTCATTTACTTTAAATAGAAAAGGCATAGTTTTACTCTTTCGTACGAAACATCTTAACTCTATAATTAACTTTCATTATTGAAAACTTTTACTTAAGTAAACTATATATTTAGAAACACAAATAAAGTTATGTAAAGTCAGCCTCTAACACTGAAATCCATATCAAATTAAATTTTGAAAATATAACTAATTTAGGACAAATAAAATTTAGTTTCTTTTTTTTTAAAGAAATTTTTTGTCCCCCCAACTTGAATTTTAAAATATTTTGCAATTAATTCCATTAAATGTAGCAGGAAGAAAAAGAAAAGTTGAATCGACTTACTACTACAACATCCTATCAAATTCATATACATTCATAATCAGAATATAATGACTACAAGTGAATGGAAATCTAGCCTAAAACATGCTTACAATAATATTAAACTAAAAGGAAGTATACTCACTTTAAAACTTTACTTTTCTTTGTATCTCTAAACTTGATTTTTAACATGTATAGCATTTAGTACAGAAGATATAAATAAGAAGAAAAACAATTTAGATAATTTATCTACCAAAAGTGTCTATCAAAAGTTCTACAATTATTTATCAGGATAGAAAACCTTTAGTAGAAAGTAAATCTAAACTAAAAATGCTTGATAAAATTGAAAGAAACGTCTAACAAGCACACATGTATCGTCATAAGAATATATATGTTTATTTGTTCTCCAAATCGTTATATTATTGTAACACAAACACAAACATATGATAAATGAGGTCAATTCTTCCTTTAACTCATCGCATCTCACTTACTTCCAATTTCTAATGGAATCGCTACACAAATATATTGGATACTTATAAAAGATTTTATAGATTCTAATCTGAAAGATATGATTATCCCTAATATATTGGTTCTTGAGCACCAACCTCAAGCATCACAATATCTGTTAATTAAACACGTCTAGTAGTTATAAGGATAATGTAAATTCGTCTACATGTTACTCATCAAATAGCTTAGCTACTCCTATCAAATGAAAACAATGTCAAAGAAAGGAAGTAACAAAATAGAGATGGAATCATCACTAATAAATTCATGTCTCTTATAAAACCCAAGTCCTTGTGAGACTTGAGTTGTAGTTGACTCGTCAATCCAACTGCAATAAGAGAACATACAAGTCTAACCATAATAAGAAATTAAGAAATCACCTCCCTCATGACGCATAAAAAGTAAATCAAACCACTAACAATCCAAACATCTACCAATTACAATCAAACTGGTCAATCCACACTAAAGCAAACACAAAACAACACTAACAGTCATAACTCTTAAGCACACTAAATCAAACTACACTGATAACTATGGGTTGCCTCCATAAAGCGTTTTGTTTAACATCATCAGCTTGACAAATGATTCCACCGGGATCAAAATTCCATTTAAGTAATCATTGATCAATCACACAATCTTTTCCAGATCCAGGGATTCCTACAAGGTCCTCAGATTTAAAATTTTTTTTCAGCTCTTCCTTTTCAGAATCATTCACATCCTTGTTCCTCATATTTCTTTCTAGATTCAATATTCTTCTTGTGATTTTTTCAATTTTCATATTAATATCATCCTTAAATTTTATAAGAAATGGATCTTTATAAGATATTTCATGATCTCAAAAATTTTTGATCGGATTACCACTAGATATATCAGATTCTGGATAAAATTCTTCTTGGTTACTCTTTTGTTCAGTGTTTTCTTTCAATTTTTCCCCTTGATACTAAGTAAATGGTAGAGGTGGTCTTTTTATATTTATCTTAGTTGAGGAAATAAGTTTTCTAATTCCTTAGGAATTTCTTCCATTGGTCCTTCAATCTCCTTATCCTCTTCTCTCAGCTCAAAGTTCTTTTGAAACATATCCTCAAATTCTCTTCTAAATATTAGTTTGATAACTTTATATTGCTTATCATTCATCTCTTTAGGGTTTTTTCTCAGGGCCACTAGGTAAAATATTTGGGAGATAGTTGTTAATTACATTAATAATTTGCCTCAGTTGGTTTTCTATGTTCCTTAGTGCGACCTCTTGAGTTTCCAACTTACTTGTCATTTGAATCACAACCTCTTCTAACATTAATTTCTTCTCCTCATCCTGTGGGTTGAAGTTAAATTTAGGATGATTATTAAATGAGTTAATAATTCACCCCAATTGATTTTCCATATTACTTATGGTAGTCCCTTGACACTTCAACTCACTCTCCCTTTGAATAACATCTTCTAACATTATGGGGGTTGAAGTTAAAATTATGAGGTAAAGAAAGTTCATCATTATAATAGTCATGATTATTCTTACTACATGTCTGATTAAATTGATTATCTTTCAAAACTTTGTCTTCTCCTCCAAAATTAATATTTCTGTTAAAATTCAAATGATTTTCCCAACCTGGATTGTAATAATTGGAAATAAGGATCGTATATCTGATGGCTAGTTTCAAAATAATTAGGCCTAGTCAATTGTCCAAATGAATTTTACTTAATAACAGGGGGACCTTGAGGATAACTCTTTATGTATTGATCTAACTTCCTCTCAATATCTACTACCTAAGAAATTAAAATAGTAAGCATATCTTCTTGAAAATTCACCACTTTCTTGGGGTTTACTCTTTCAAAGCAACTAGCATTATAATTCAAATCTGAATATTCATTATATTGTTGATATCATTATATTGTTGATCTGCCTTTTTTACATTAAATTTGTGAAGTCTTTTCTGATTCATCATCCACCTAAAAGTTCTCCTAAATCAGAGTCGTAAAATCAAAGGTCTCTAGCTCCTAAACTACGCATACAAATTTAAAGAGGTAACTAATATGATAGATATCAAAAATATTTTAGCATTTTTAATTTTCTTTAAAATAAAGACACAATAACTAAAGACACTAACTAAAAATATTATAAATTCTAAATCCAAGACTTACAGGTTTAACTAAAATTCTCCTTACGTTCTTACCGATGATTCCCCGACAACGGCGCCAAAAACTTGATGCGCCCTTGGTGTGTGTTGTTTTTTCCGCATGTTTTATATCAATTTAATTCCCTTGAGACGCCGTCAAAAACTTGACCTGACCCGAAGTTATGCAGTAATTTAGCTTTCAAAAACATGGTCAAAAACTTGATCGAATTTATATTAGGTTTTAAATGTACAAAACTTAAATGTTATATAAAATATACGCAAATGTACGTTTCGCTTCAAGTAATATAGGGCTTTCTTTAAAAACTTTTTTATCGATCCCACTAAGAAGCGAGGTAAAAGGTCCTTAGTCAAATTCTAGTTTGCTGCTGTTAGTCCTTAGTTTGGAAGATCAATTTAAGTGGTTTTTCTAAAAAGTACTCCTAAATGTAAGTCTTGAGTTTAAAATAACTAATAACTATTCCTAAATGAAAATATTAATTCAAAAGATAACCCTTTTTAGATGAATTGGTTTTGAGAATTTTTAGATGTTAAAAATGTTATTCTAACGTAGTGAATTAGATAATGTAAACGAATGTGATACATTAAATATTGTTTGTGTCAAATAGGAGCAATTTTAATTCTCTACCCTCAGTCAAGTGTTATAGAGAATCGTTGGCTAGTCATAGGTTTAGTCTCTAAATTCGTGGTTAGGCTGGGAGGATACTGACTCTCACTCCAGATCTCTCTCTTTCCTTCCCCTTAAGGCTAACTCTCACTTTAGTTCTTAAATACTGAGACCAAATTGGGTATTTTAGTTTGTCACCCAATTCTTCGCCCGATAATATATACTTCCCTATTTATTTGCACTCAACTTCCATGAACTTCACTATCTTTGGAATTTGAATGTGGTTTCACTTTGTTGAGAATTACACCGCCCTCTCAGATCTTAATGCAATTACAATGAATTTTAACACTATAATAGGCCATTATTGTAATGTAAAGGAAGTACAAGTAAAAACCATAACATTTATAATCAAAACTTTTTCTAGCATGCTTCCCAATATTCTAAACATAAATCTTATTCATTACAAAAGAAAAGTAAAAGGAAAACAATGACACAATCTTCTCATGTCACTATTTTCTAATAAAAAGAATGAGTAAGAAAGATACTTCACAAAGCACAAAGAAAACACAACGGAAAACATCTTTTCATCAAAGCAAATCTACTAGATACATGTTTACAAAATCATAAGATAATGAAGAATACAATACTTAGTTTTTTCCCTTTAAAAGAAAGATAAAAATCTCTCACACTGTCCCCCACTAATCCATTCAATACTAATATATCTCTTTACAGATTCTCTCAAAATCCCCTCTCCAATCTCTCCAAAAAGGTAGAAATCTACATTTCTACTCCTATTTTAAAATCTATAAACAATCTCCATGTTTTTCCACTCACACACACCACCTTTTTTGACATAAAGTCACTCTATTATTGTATAAGGATGAATTTCTCAATAGATACCTCAAGCAACCTTCCAAAAAGCGTCCAAATACATTGAATCTCGGTCAAAACCGCCCAAACTTGCGTCCAAGCTGTCTCGAGCACCATCGGCACCATTCTTAGTGCTGTCGATTCCATATTTTCATCATTCTCTGGATTTGGGCGCCTTTCGCATCTGTTTGGGCGCCTTCGGTGCCGGTCTGTAGTAGCTCCACCATTTCGCTCCGTTTCAGCTCTGTTTCACCCCATTTCAGTTATGTTTCATTCCTAACAGATATACTTACAAAATAAGCATGAAAAAAACCTTTCTTAAAGTGTAATGTCATTCAAAAATGTTTGAGAAGTGTGTAGTAGATTAAGCATAGAAAGACATATCGAAATGTGTCAGAACATAAATTTTTTTCTTGCTTGTTTTTGCTCTAAATTGAACAGTTTTTGCTTAATTTTCTCCAAAACTTCATTTCCTGTACTCTGAAACCAAAAACATACAAAATAAATTCCTTTAAAGTGGAATATCATTAAAAATCATTAACATTGAGCATAAAAAATATATGAAAAAATAGATAATTTTTAAGCGTATCACACCTAGACGCCCAAATTACGACGCCTAAACACCTGGTTGTTGGGTTGATGTTTAATAACCGCAAGGCCAAAATTTGGTCATTTTTTACACGTCTTCTTGCTCGACTCCACACACGCGATTCGTTGGTGATTCTTAGGAGGTTTTCTTCTTCCCAAATCAAGCTCAATCTTTAGGTTTCCAAGCATAAGATTCAACTTCCTAAGGTAAATTTTGTCGCTTAAGCCCTACATTTCCTTTTTCGTCTGGGGATTCGAAAGAATTCGAGGAACATGGGAAGAAGAGGAAAATGATTGAGGGGGAGATTGATTTACTTCATTAACTTTCATATTGATTCATTTTAGTCCACCCAAAGCCTTCTAATATCATTTGAACCTTTGAGTGTTGCCTGGTATGGCTCCCAATCTTAGTGATCGAAGAGTTAAAGCCACATTTGATAAGAAATTCATTAACTCCAAATCCCAGGAGAGATACAATGAAGTCTTGTTACCAAAGTAGCTACAAGCTGAGGGGGGTTTCATTAGCACAGGGGCCAAGTTAAAAGTATGATAGTAACTAGAAATTGGGAAACTCTTTGCTGCAACACCGATGTAACAATAATTTCAATGGTCAAGGAGTTCTGCGCTATCCTCCCTGAAATGCATAATGATTCAGTTTTTGTACAAAAGAAGTAGGTGGAATTTTCCCCATCACACATCAAAGCCTTATTTTCTTTAGGAGATATACCGATATGTTACTATTCAAACTTTGCCCTTATTGAAGCTGAGCTGGATGAAATCATCAGGCTCCTCACAAATGGAGAGGGAACTTGGAAGGTTAGAAATGAGTCGAAAGTATATTTTTCTTCATCGAAATTAAATGGACCTTCCACGGCTTGGCACTACTTCATCTCTGCCAAGCTCTTTCCTTCTTCCAACCTTAGTGAGGTGATTAGAGAGAGAGAAAACTTGAACTATTGTATCCAAATTGAGAAGACCATTGATATTGGAGCACTAATTTATCACACCATCTTAAATTTTTTAAAAGGGGGATCTATTGTGGGTCGGATGTCCTTCCACTATTTTTGCCCTTTGCATGCAATCCTAGGTTGATTATAGTAGTTGGGAAAAACTGTTGCCATCATTAAATCCTATTATTGACCTCATTTTTTGTTGAGGTTTAGTTTTTCCTCTTTAGTAGCCTAGGGTCTAGCAATAGAACTTTTCCTGTTGACTATTCCTAGAAAACTAGACATGGAACCCTCACCGATAGAAATTGCAAACCCTTCTCTTCTCAACTTTAAGTTCCACATATTGGTCCTAACCTCTAAATACTTAGTAGGTGGGGTCACTGAGGGGGAAACTCAAGATGAGTCACCCTTAGGATTGCTGGACCTTAAGGTTGACCTTGGGTATTGGTTTAGAGTTAAGGCACTCAATACACTTGTCTACACCCACATTCACTCACAACGATGAACTCAAATTTCTAGCCTAGATCCCTTGATCTTTTGGGATACTCATGTAGATGGTCCCCTAAACCTACTAGCCCTAGGGTTATGGTTTAGCTAAGACCACTATGTAGAGGACCCAAAATGGGTTTTCCATTTGTCCATGGCTTATTGGTGATGATTGGTACCTCAACTTTACCAAAATACCCATCTTGGCCTTTTGCCCCTAAAACACCCTCAAATTACCAAAATACCCCCTCTTAGGCTCAAAATCCCAAAAATTCCAAAAATTACCAGAAAATCCCATTAAATCCCAAATAATTTGAAATTCATTTCTCTCAACTACCACATAACCCAGTTTGGCCAATTTGACCATCTTTAACCAAAATCCCCAAATTGCCCTTTGAAGACCCAAATTTCCCCAAATCCAACTCAAATGTCCACCAATTTGATCTCAATTGACCCCAAATCCAATCCTAAACTCAAATTCACTTTTCATATGACCAAAATAAACCAAATACAAGCTCAATTGGTCCATGATTTGAGCCCAATTTACACAATTTCACTAAAATAAACCAAATCCAAGCCTAATTGGCCTATGATTTGAGCCCAATTTTGAGTTAGGCAAAAGCCCCAATTTTCTCACCAAATTGAACCCATAGTCTAGTTAATTGGCCTCAATTGATGTTGCAAAATCTTGATAACTTTCATATACATCAAAATCAACCATCAGTTGACCTTGGTGAAGTTTCAAATCCATTTGATTTTTGGCCTAAATCCACAATTCCCAAATTTAGCCCCAAATTGGCTAAGTTCCTAAATTTCACCCAATTGATTGCCTTAACCTCCAAATTGGCATCCAATTTCATGTTGGAAACTCTTCATGAGGTCCCTATTGACCATTTACAACAATCAATTGGGACTTAGCTCAAGGCTAACCCAAGCTAGACCCAAGCCTAACCCAACATTACCAAATTGATTAAAGTTCAAAATTCCTTCAAATTAGCCCTTCAATTGGACTCAAAACCACTTCCATATTTCACCAAAGTTGTTCCTTATGAGCATCTACACCAAATGCAACAATAAATTGGGCCAAATGACATGGCTAGCCTAACCTAAACCCAAGTTTTGGTCATTTACACCCACTTGGACCAATGCACTAAATGTGACCTAACCACCTGAAAGCCACCAAATTAACTCCACCACAACCATTAGTTGGACTTAGTGATCAGTCCAAACACCATGAAATCACCTAAATCAAGCCATGGACCAAAGGTCCCCCAAATTAAAGGATCTTATTTCCAAAAAATGCACAAGCTTAAGATATCTTTGCCGAATCCAAGTACATTTGCATTAAAATGCTGTGATGGATTCCTCTGGGTTCCCTGAGCTCCTAGCCACCTCCCCTTGGCCGGCCGGCCAGCCTAGTGGCCGGAAAA
>JXCR01141317.1:175085-192335 GCA_002079205.1 Phalaenopsis hybrid cultivar
TAGAGGCCAGCTCATCCAAATCAAACTATGGAGCTCCTCTGCCCTCCACCTAAGCACCACAATGCACCCAAGCTTATGCCCTGAGAGCCACCCCATGGCCATTTTTATAAAAACTCACCTCCCACGGCCATGGGAGGTGTGTTGAAATTTTTTCAGAGAGACCTCTCCAAACTTCACATAGAGCTTCCCTAAGATCCCCTCAGTGCATCCCAACCATTTTCCCTCACCCATTCTCATTGCCGGAGCTCAATTTTGAGCTCGAAACCCTGTCGGAAACCAGGATAGAACCCAATACACCTCCACAGTCCACCAAACTCAAATTAACTTCACCCACACCTTCACAATAGTAAAAGAAACTAAATCCCCATCAAATCCCACTTCCACAGAGCCTCTACCATAGCTCTAGACCAACACCTAAAATTGAGCTTGGCTGAATTCATACCTAGGCTTTACACCAAGACCAGGGACTCAATCCCTAGCCTTCTTGGACCACAACGAACGTGTCGAGCACCTCTGATCTAAGACTCCCTTCTCAGAGCAAAGGTATAAAACTCCTCCTCCTGAGCTTATTTTGATTCTCCATTTATTTAAGCTTGATTTCATGGTACCTGAGCCGTATGGATGTGTTTATCTCACTTAGACTAGTCCATAGGATCAAGCCCGAAGTGATTTGGTTGAGTTTAGGCCGAGATCTTAAGATTTTAGTGTGGACGGGCATAGGATCATTCTATCGGGGACGATGACGGGGAGCCGTTCGATCAAGTGTGTATCAAATGGACAGGGGAGATCGCGCCGGACAGCACTTCAGGACGTGAACCGTGGACCGAGTCAACAGCTACGAGGACGGCGACGTCCAACCAAAGCACGCCACGCATGCCTTCGGAGCTGCTTAGGATCTAGTCAGCACGCGCTGTTTAAATAGATAAATAGGGCTTTTTTCTAATTATTTAAATACCCTTAACTTAGAAAATACATAACTTTGCGTAGAAAAATCATAAAAATAAAATAAAAATACCCTCTTACTCAGTGAATAAAGGAGAATAATGTGGAATAAATTTCAGGTCCATTTGATGCGTAAAATATTTTTAATTAATCAAACACTATTTGGAATCATTTGATTCACCATGCATATTGACACATCACCTTGGCTTAAAATTTTGACATGTTGTAGCCTCTGTAAGGGGAATTATTCTCTGATTTTTCCAAAGTCAGAGGAGGTTTCTCTATAGAGATCCATATTTTTCAAGTTATTTCACATCATTTCCTTAAAATAATCATGGAAATTATCATATTGGTTATNAAAACATTTAATACATAAAGAAAAGACATACTTGTTGAAGGTTCTGATTTTTAAATTTTAATTATGAAATATTGCAGGTGCTAATATAAAAAGCTACAAGACTTAAAAAAATTAAATTGCGCATAATACATATAAAATCTACTGAGAAAGAGTTAATTACAATACATTTAATAAAATATAAAACTAACAACAAAATTAAACTGAATTCCAGAAATTAAAACAGTTTTACAAACTGTAGTTCACAACTCAACATAACAACAAAATAGAGTCTAACAATCTAACAACAGTCTCAACAATACAACAAAAACAAAAAACACAATAACAAAGTACAATCAAACATAAACTAAAAGAAAGATCACCAATCATCATATTCTTCTTCTTTTACATCCAAATTATGCCGCTGATATGGAGTAAAAACATAGTGAGTAGGAAACTGAACTAAATGATCACCCTTCATGTATCTCACCAATAAATCATCATAAGCAGCATCTTATTCAAACTTTTTTTGTATTAAATCATCAATTTTAGCATTTCTAGCATCTATGTTTTGCAATCTATGATCCATTCTTAAGATATCTCCTTGCTGGATCATCATCTGGTCTAAAGCTCTTAGTTTAGGGGTCCTTCAAGTAGAAGGAATATCACTAGTCTTACTTCCAGATCTCCAATCAATATGAAATTCATATGTAATTATAGATCTCTAGAAGTTCAGGGTATGCCAAACAACCAGTGGTCTCTCTCAAAACAATAGATCTAGTGTTTGTATAGATAATAGAGCCTATAATTATTCTCATCACCTGCTGAATACAGAAGTATAAGATGACTTTATTCTTGGTCACCTCACTATGATGATTTTTCGAAATCATTCTTCCAGAAATAAAGTAGCGTCAGGCCTTAGATACTACATTAAGCATAGAAAGAGGAAGGTTTAACTTAACACCATTTTTGACTTTCCAGGTCCCTCTTCCACCATTAAGAAAAGAAATAACCTCATCTAAGGCCTAATTAGTAGCAGAAAATGATTTATACTGGCAATTGTAAAAATCTTCCAACTGATAAAACACATTAATTTTTGTTGGAGAAAACTTCACCTTTCTCCCACGAACAAAAATAAAGTCATCAGAAGCTTCAGTAAAGTTGGTATAGAATTCTATGACTACATCAATAATCGCATCGACAGTAAAATAACAAAAATTTTCCCACTGTCAAGAATTGATTAATCGCTCGACTTCTCCTTCCAGACTTTTAAAACCATGATCCAGATTTTCTTTTTTATGCTCAAGTAAACTATTGAATCAAGCACTAGCCCTGAACCTAATAAATTTTTGTTCATCATTATCTACTTTCCTTCCTTTGCTCCTTCTAGGTGCCAAGGGAAATCTAGAGAAAAATCAAAAAAATTTGAAAAAATTTGAAAAATTTTGAAAATCACAAAGTAAAATGCTTTATACTTAAATCCACTAAGTGAGAGTTCTTCACCAAAGGATTTTCTTAAAATCTCTCAAAAAAATCCAAAACTTTCGGATCTCGGCAATGTGTGATAAATCCTTTATGAAAATCAAAAATTTTTAACTCAGAGTATAGCTCTTACTTAGAGAAGATGAAATACAAAGTTCCTTTGACTTAACATCGCTTCAAATCCAAGCAAATGCGAGCCCTAGGTGCAAAAATTGGAGGTTGAAGGTGACTCGAAGGGTAAAAATGGCAGTTTATGGTGAAAATCAGGAATTTTAAAGGGTAAAGGCTGTTCTCGGGTCGAGGGCGCGCCGTCGGAGCCCATGCCAACACCGTCGGCCCTGATAGCCTAAAATTCCATTTTTTAATTTTTTCAATTTTTAATTTCCTTTCAATTTTCTCCAAAGTTTTTTTAAACACAAATTTTTATCTAACAATAATTAACAAACAAACATTATCAGAAACAACCATTTTCACAAACAACAACAAACTAACTTTTATATATGAAAATACATTTTTACAAACACATTTTTCTAATAACACTTTTACATATATTAAGCAAACTAAATTTTAAATTAGTGTCGAAATCAAGCTACAACACTAAACACTGACACAAAATCAAATCAAACCTACACAATCATATTAAGTACATAAGTATTTTAAACTAGTAAAGAGAGTCCAATTCTTTAATTATGCTGCCTCAACTTCAGTGCTTTCTCATAACAGAAAATTATAGACAAAATTATGGAAGGATGCCCAGGTCTATATATTGACCCATTTCATAATAATACCCATAACAGATTTAAAAATGATAGATCCTATATCAATGGGTTTTTCCATTTGAATGCAATAATTCAAAATAGCACTTTCTTTGTTGACTCTACTAATCTTCATGGTAGGGAGTAATTTTGCAGAAATGAAGAAATGTCACTCCAATGATATTGGATTAAGCAATGAAGCAGAGAAACTAACATATCCTTCATCTCGCATTTCCCAAATATCACTTTCATTCATCAGAAAATTATAGACATCTCGCTTCAAATCTCTTGTAAGGATGAAATTTGTATAATGACAGATTAGAACATTTTCTATCATATAGAACTCATTGATTCACATAGAAGATATGGTACAACCTTACCTCGTACGAAGATAACTCCTTGGGTAATTCCATATAAATTGGCATAGAATTCCTTCACTACTGGTGCAACAACTGCAGCGGTAGTGTAGCACAGAACTTCCCATCGCCTTTGTACAATGATTTTATCAATTGGAGAACTTGGATTAATCAATTTGTGATTGACAAAGCCTCTCTCCTTGATAAGCCTCTTCTTTGTAATAACTTTGTCGTATAATCTTTGCACGTCAAAACAGATAAAATTTCTTTTATTGAAAACTCCATACTTGGAAGTATTTCTGAAATTGGAGGCCATGAAATTCAAAAATAGGAAGTTTTTGGACATCCAAGGTAGTTTTTAGGACTTTAAAAACTCCTCCCGATAGTAATTATGAAGTGAAATCCCGCCATTGTCCGCCAAAAACTGTCAAATTACTATCGGCACCGTCGACACTCCCAATGGCGCTATCGGTACTTTGGTCTGTCTGCGGGCGCCGTCAGCGTCCATGCTGGCGTCGTAGCGCCACAGGCCAAAATTGCGTCTTTTCATTTTTTGGATCAATTTGATTCCAAATTTTCCTCTAATACCAATATTTATCTTAATTTATAATATATAAAATTGTGTAGGATTATTATCTACTAATATATAAACACTTATCAAACAAAATAAGAATATATAGATATATATATTTATATATGGGTTGCCTCCCGTAAAGCGCTTGGTTTAACGTCGTCAGCCCAATGTACCATTTGATTAGTTGGGTTGACTTAACATTAAAACTTCTTCAAATTGTGGTATGTGTCCTGCATAATAATGTTTCAATCGATGCCCATTAACTTTAAATATCTTTACAGTGTTAGGATCTTTAACAACAGTTCCCTAATGATAGACTTTAAAAACTTTAAATGGTCCTAACCATCTGGTTTTTTGTTTCCTTGGAAATAATCTCAATCTTGTAGTGTATAATAAAATTTCTTGTCAAGGTTCAAACTTCTTTTTAATAATCTTCCGATCATGTCATATTTTCATTTTCTCTTTATAATTTCTTGCATTATCATATGCTTCATTTTATGTTCAGGTTCAAACTTCTTTTGAATAATCTTTTCTCACCAGCATCCTTTAAATTAAAATTAAATTCCTTAGTAGTCCAAAATATTTTATGCTCCAATTCTACTCGTAAGTGGCATGGAATTCCAAAAATAACTCTATATGGGGACATTACTATGAGAGTCTTATAAGCAGTTCTGTATGCCCATAATACAGTATCTAATCTAGAAGACCAATCCAATTTATAAGGATTTACAATTTTTTCTAAAATCTGTTTAATTTCACAATTTGATATCTCTGCTATACCGCTAGTCTGAGGATGATAAGCAGTAGAGAATCTATGCATAATATCATATTTCTTAATCAATTTTTCGATTCTCTTATTCCTAAAATGAGATCCTCCATCAGTAATAATTACTCTCGGTATTCCATATTTTGTAAAAATATTTTTAATTAAAAATTTACTAACACTTCGAGCATCACATCTAGGTATAGCAATAACTTCAATCCATTTGGACATATAATCAACAACAAGTAATATATATAAATTTCCATATGAATGCATAAATGGTCCCATAAAATCTAATCCCCACGCATCAAAAATTTCAACATCTAATGTGTAATTTAAATGGTTTCTCCCAATCAGGTGGAACTATTATAGGTTTAGTGATTAATTTTTCTTTCAATAATTCAAATGCTTTTATGCATTCCTTATTAAAATCAAATTTCATGTCCTTTTCTAAAAGTTGGCATAATGACTTAGTTATTTTAGAAAAAAAATTTATGTAACACCTGTAGAAACCAACATATCCTAAAAAGCTTCTTACCCCTTTAACATTAGTCGGAGGTAGTAATTTTTCAATAACTTGATTTTTGTAAGATCTACTTCCACGCCATTTTAAAAAATTTTATGTCCAAGTACAATTCCTCCTGCAATCATAAATTGACATTTTTCCTAAAAAGCAATAATATTTGTTCCCAACCAATCTATCCAAAATTTGGTTTAGAAAAGGTAAAGTAAAGTGATCTTTTTTGGTGGCCATGTTTAATTTTCTATATACAAATTCACCAACCAGTAATTTATCTTATTGGTATTAATTCATTTTTCTCATTTTCTTCAACGGTCAGTCCTCCTTTCTTCGAAACACCGTGAATTGGACTTACCCTAGCATTGTATGAAATAGGATATATAATTGCAACATCTAGCAATTTAAAAAATTTTTTTTAACAACTTCTTTCAATTTTGAGTTTAATCTCCTCTAAGTATCAACTTTAGGTTCATATTGTTCATCTAATATAATTTTGTGCATACAAATAGAATGATTAATTCTCTTAATATCTGCTAAAGTCCATCTAAAAGTCTATTTATATTTTTTTAACATTTCTATTAATTTTTGTTCTTGAATTTCTGTTAATTCAGAAGATACAATAATAGGTAATGTAGATAACTCTCCCAAAAACTTATATTTTAAATGGGCAGATAATATTTTTAGTTCAAGTTCGGGTGGTTTAATACTTGAAGGAATAAGATTTTTATTATCTTTTTCCAACAAGTCAAATATTTCAAATTTACCCTGAATATAATCCAAATCTTCTTCTTTTATTTCATCGTTATTTTCAAAAAATTCTCCTTGCTTTAATTTGTCTTCAAAATCATTCTTAAAATACTCATTACTCAAATAATCTGTCACTTCCATCCTAAAACATTCATTATATTTTTTTTGTTGGATATTTCATAGCTTTTGCATTATTAAATGTTACTTCTTGATCATTAACTCTCATTATTAATTCTCCTTTCTGTAAATCTATCACAACTCTCCCTGTTACAAGAAATGGTCTCCCTAAAATAATAGGAATTTCTTTATCTTTCTTCATGTCCAATACTATAAAGTCTACAAGGAAAATAAATTTATCCACTTTTACTAATACATCCTCTATAACTAATTTAGGATAAGTTATTGATCGATCAACTAACTGAAGAGTTACAGTAGTAGGGGAAATCTCTCCTAATAGCTAACTCCCAAATCTAAATGTTTAAAGATTCATAAAGGCATAAGATTGATACTCTCTCCTAAATCACATAAAGCTTTTCCAAAAAACTTTTCACCAATAGCTCAAGGTATAGTAAAACTACCAGGATCTTTTAATTTTTTAGGAAGCTTTTTCTGAATAATAGCACTACACTCTTAACTAAGTGCAACAGTCTCATAATCTGTAAACTTCCTTTTTTGTTTTGTATATCCTTCATAAATTTCACATAACTTGGCATTTATTCCAAAGCTTCAACAAAAGGAATGTTTATGGTTAACTTTATAAGGATTTCCAAAAATTTTGTAAATTGTTTATCTTTATTCTTTTGCTTCAGTCTTTGAGGAAATGGAGGTAATGGTTTTTCTAAAGGACCTTGTGTTTGTCCATTTTCATTTTGGTCACTTTCCATTGCTTCTTTCTCTTCGTCAACTTCAATTTCTCTTTGGATCCTTGTTTCAACGGCTTTTCCACTTCGTAATTGAATAGCTTTAATTTGCTCCTTATTTTGTTCTTTTATATTAAATTCTATCGTACTCGGAAGAATTCCAGAAGGTCTGTTACTGAGTGCAATAGCAATGTCCTAGTTGATTTTCAATATTTCTAATAGCAGCCCCTTGATTCTGTATTTATTTTCCCATGTTTAAAATTACTTCTTCCATTGTCAACTTCTTTTCATTAACTTGTGGGTTAGGATTAAAGTTAAATCTAGGAGGATAATAAGGTCGATAACTAGGATTTCCTTCGTTATTCAACTTTTTGGAGGGATTCACCGAATTGTTATAATTATTCCAAATAAACTTATGGTAATTTTTCCATCTAGGATTATAAAAGTTAGAATAGGGACTGTTATTTTGATTATTGATAACATTTATAGTTTCATAAGATGATTGAGTATCAATGAACTATCCTAGTGAATTTTTCTCAAATACTGAAGGTATTTGAGAATAGTTCACTCCTATTTGATCAATCTTTTTTGAAATAGTTGCAAATTGAGATGATAAAATAGACATTGCATCAGAATCATGAAAACTAGCTACTCTCTTAGGATTTACCCTTTTAGAGGGCCATTGAAAATTTTTAGTTGTCATTTCTTTCATTAAAGAATATGCTTCATCAAAAGGTTTTGACATTAGTGATCCACCCGTAGCAGCATCTATAATAGATCTAAGTGATCCTTTTAATTCATTATAAAATATTTGAATTATTAACAAATCTGGTACATCATGGTGTGAACATTTTCTAATAAGATCCTTAAATCTTTACTAAGCTTCATATATCGATTCCCCTTCAAACTGACAAAAAGATGTAATATCATTTCTAAGCTTAGCAGTTTTCAAGGGTGGAAAAAATTTAGCTAAGAATTTTTGTGATAGTTCTCCCCAAGTTCTAATATATCTAGGTGCTAATGAATTTAACCAAGCATTGGCTTTATCCATTAATGAAAAAGGATAAATTCTAAGCCTAACAGTATCATTCAACACTCTGTCATATTTAAAAGTAGCACAAATTTCAAGAAAACTAGCAAGACATAAGTTTGGATCTTCAGTAAGTTTTCCTCCAAACTGATTATTTTGTACCATTTAGATAATAGCAAGTTTAAGCTCAAATGAATTAGCAACAACATCAGAATTTTGAATAGTTAAGTGAAGTTCATCTGTTATGAGATTAGCATAATCTTTTAAAGGTTTTTGTCGATTTTTGTTATTTGATTATTTAAGTTATTCGCCATTTCTTTTAAGTTTTTAATTTCTTTTTGTTGTTTTTGAATTTTTCTAATAGTATGCTCTAATTTTGAATCGTCAGATGCTAAACCTTCAGATCCCATATTTCGCATAAAAAAATATAATAAGCAAAGAAATTTTTTTTGAAAATACTTCTTAAGTAAAAATATATTTTCTTTTTGGATTTTTAAATTTATTTAAAATTTTAAAATTTGTTTTTAATTAATTATCTCTAAATTTCCTAATTTACCAAATCTATTTAATTTACCATTACCTTCCCCGGCAATNTCATCTATAAAATTTAAAGAACTTCAACCATATTGCCACCTGATTTGATATTATAAATTGACACATTAGATAACTCAAACTCGTCGCGGCAAGGAGCTTGGAGCTTGCTTGGTGGGCAGCACGACCATCTTCTCAACAAAGTCATAAGACTTCGAGGTTGCTTGCTTATGCAACGTAAATCCTCACCTTATCTTTAGGCCTTTGTGTAGCCCTGCTATACAATATAAGCCCTAACTCATCTTAGGATTCCGAGGTTATCATTTGTCACGACCTAAATCCTCACATCTTTCAGGCTATTTGGGACTTTGAGGTTGCTTGCTTATGCAACGTAAATCCTCACCTTATCTTTAGGCCTTTGTATCCTGCTATATAATATAAGCCCTAACTCGTCTTAGGATTCTGAAGTTGTCGTTTGTCACGACCTAGTGTTATACAATATAAGCCCTAACTCGTCTTAGGATTCCGAGGTTGTCGTTTGTAACGACCTAACCTCGAGGTTGCTTTCTTATGCAACGTAAATCCTCACCTTATCTTTAGGCCTTTGCATAGCCCTTTTTTCTTGCTTATGCAACGTAAATCCTCACCTTATCTTTAGGCCTTTGCATAGCCCTGCTATTCTCATGCAACGTAAATCCTCACCTTATCTTTAGGCCTTTGCATAGCCCTGCTATACAATATACTCTTAAATCATCTTAGGATTTTGAGGTTGTCGTTTGTCACGACCTAAATCCTCACATCTTCCAGGCTATACCGTCTTAGGATTCCGAGGTTGTCGTTTGTCACGACCTAAATCCTCACATCTTCCAGGCTATACATCTTAGGATTCCGAGGTTGTCGTTTATCATGACCTAAATCCTCACATCTTCCAGGCTATTTGATCTTAGGATTCTGAGGTTGTCGTTCGTCACGACCTAAATCCTCACATCTTCCAAGCTATTTGATCTTAGGATTCTGAGGTTGTCGTCCGTCATGACCTAAATCCTCACATCTTCCAGGCTATTTGCATCACCTTATCTTTAGGCCTTTGTATAGCCCTGCTATATAATATAAGCCCTAACTCGTCTTAGCCGAGGTTGTCGTTTATCACGACCTAAATCTTCACATCTTCCAGGCTATTTGTGTGATCATTCGAGATTTTCGTTTGTCACAACCTAAACCCTCACATCTTCCAGGCTATTTGTGTGATCGTTTCACACGAAAAGGTTGTCGTTTGTCACAACCTAAACCCTCACATCTTCCAGGCTATTTGTGTGATCATTTCGTCGTTTGTCACGACCTAAATCCTCACATTTTCCAGGTTATTTGTGTGATCATTTCACACGAATGTTGTCATGACCTAAATCCTCACATCTTCCAGGCTATTTGTGTTATCATTTCACACGAATGTAAGCCCTAACTAATAAAATTGGCAGGATGCCCTCACATCTTTCAGGATATTTGTGTGATCATTTCACACGAATGTAAGCCCTAACTAATATCTAAATTCTCACATCTTCCAGGCTATTTGTGTGATCATTTCACATGAATGTAAGCCCTAACAAATAAAATTGGCAGGATGAAACACTTAAATATTTCTCCTCAAAACTGAAGCCAAACATTAGGGGTTTGGGAAGTCACTAAGGTTCTCCTCTGGATCCATGACATCCCCTAGTTATTCTTTGTTTGGATTCTACAATAAAATTTTCCAAATTTGAACCAATCCCCTTTCACACCACTCCGTCCGATTTCGTTGAAGAGTCCTACCCTTTGAAATTCCTTGATGATAATATTTCCTGATTTTTATTGAGAGTTTTCTTAGGTGGCTTTGGTCATATAAGACGTAATTAACTATAGGGGCTTGCCCTTATACGAAGCATGTCTGAACCTAGCTTAATATAAACCCTATTTAATCCTTTATATTAAATAGGGGAACTTGTCGGCAAATACATTGGTTTCGCAGACCAAACGGATGGCATAACTTTCTCTAGTTTATTTGATCAACCCTCACCCAAGGTTTTGCAGACCAAACGGACGTCATACTTTCCTTAGTTTAATTGATCGAGCCTCATCCTACGCAGACCAAACAGACGTCATACTTTTCTTAGTTTATTTGATCGAGCCTCATCCTCAAGTCTTGTAGACCAAACGGATGTCATATATTCCTTAGTTTATTTGATCGAGCCTCATCCTCAAGTCTTTAGACCAAACGGACGTCATACTTTCCTTAGTTTATTTGATCGACCATCATCCTCAATTCTTGTGAACCAAACAGACGTCATAATTTCCTTAATTTATTTGATCGAGCCTCATCCTCAATTCTTGTGCTTATCCTTTGGGATAGATACAGGATTTGAGGTACAGTGCTCTTTCATTTTAAACTATGAAAAATATGAGGTTAGTTTGATTCCAGCAACCGACAGCTTCTTACGGGTAACCCCACAAACCAACCCGAAATAACACCGACACCTATTAACCGATCGATTGTGATGATGTATAACAAACATGTTATGGTTGGACATGGAGAAAGTTCTTCTTGGGGCCTTTCTTCTAGAACTTCCACATCTTCATCACAGCCACGACCTTCATCCAGCATGACAGCCATGGCTGAGAGAGTGAAGAAGGTGGAAGAGGATGTTGAGTATATTCAGACTTCACTGTATGATATTGCTGGCCATTTGATTCATTTGAACTAGCAAAATAAATTCTAGGCAAATCATGCTACAAAGTTTCAGGCTGCTTAGGTGAATATGTATATGAAGAATAAGTGGATTGATGAAGACCCATTAGATGACTTTTCAATCTGCCCAACTTGATATATGAGCCGAGAGAGACCACGGAGGAAGATTCACCAGAAGATGATGAAGAGGATCATGATGATGATGCGGATGACTTAGTGTGATAGTTCTTATGATCTTCTTTATGTTTAGTTTTCTGTATTGTGCTACAGGATATTGCTGTATTTTATTTTTATTTATTTCCTGAAGAATTTTTAATTTGTCATTGTTGTAATTTGAAATATGTTTGGACAAAATTCATTTTGGTTAGTTTATATTTTTATGCTGATACCTGTACTATCTTTAGACTTTTGTCTAGTTCAGTTTTTCTTCTAGCATGTGTAGTTTAGAATTATTTTCTACTGCATATTGTTATATCCTCTGGAATACTTGTAAATGATTCTGATAGTCTTCTATGGTAGCATGTATTTCTGAGTTGTGATTTCTTCCTGCTTATATTTTTCTGTACTTGATGCTATACATGTCAAAAATCAAGTTTGAGGGGGAGAAAAATCTTTATAAAAATGAAATTTTATTTTTTTTCAATAGATTAAATATTATGTTGATTTCACTGTAAAACAATTTGCGATATGCGGTGTTATCTACAGGGTACTATAATTTTGATTTTGGGAATGAAATAGAAGATTTAGTTGAAATATTTGGTGAAAAAATATATGCTAGAATTAAGGTATTTAGTAGATGACAATAAAAAATGATTTTACTATTTATAGTTAAAAAATTAATTGTATTTTTGAAAAATTAAGGAATCATAGATTTACACTTTTAAAAGGATTAAGACTCTGTTAAAACTTATCGTCAAACTAATACTATATTTTTCAAATAAAGGATGGTGATAAGTTTCTAACTTCAGAAGGAGGATAGTGAAATTAAAAAATCTTTAAGGCATATTTAGATATAGTAATCCTCATATAAATGTAAAGATTAAAAAGGATCTAGAATATAAGAAAAAAGTGAGAGAGAAGAAGCCTAATCAAAAATTGATTTCAATTGAATCCTCCTTAAAAGAAAAAGACTTGGAAATAATCCTAAATTTGATTTTATTTCAAAAAGTATTAGTAAAAGTTTTACAAATAGAGTTATTAAATTCTAACTATATGCTTTCTAGAGATCCCAAGTTTAACAAATTATAATTATTTTTAAACTAGATAGAAAATCAGGATTTCTAAGTTTAATACTAAATATTTTTGTAACCTAGTTTAAGTTTGATCACTAAAACTTCTTCAAGGTTTAACTACAACATTCCTGAAATAAAATTATAAGAAATCCTAAAAATGCACACCACCACAAATTAACATATTTAGTTTTAAAAAATTGGAATGTTATTTGAGGACAAGTAAATTTTTAGTTTGGAGTAATTTGATGTCTTTGAAAAAACATAATTTCTTCTTTATTTTACACATGTTTTTGGATGAAACTACACTTTAATGAAAGATATTTTTATATTTATGTTGCATGTATAGTAGGTAGGAGCATTAGAACAAATTTGGATTGAATCAGAGCAAAACGGAACAAAATAGAGCAAAGGTGTTGATTATGGTCTGGTGCCTAGGCGCCCACTTTTGGTTTTCAAGGTGTTGCAAAAATGTCTTGGCACCAAGTTCTTGACACGTAGGCACCCAAGCTTTTTGATGTAGACAGAAATTAGGACGCTCAGGCATAGCAGATTGGGCGCCTACATGTTGCAGTACAGATGATTACTTTTTGCCAGTTATTTTAAGGTTGTTGACAGTTCAGACAGGGAGATTGAAGAAGATTTAAAAAAGATTTGGCAGCTTCTGGTTAAAGGAGAGAGGCTAGTAGAAGAGGTTCGAGAGGAGTTCTAGAGAGAAGTGATTGAAATTCTAGAATTCTTCCACGAGAGTATGTAGGAGTAGGAACCCTTGTTATAGAGAGATTAAAGAGGGAGAATTTGAGAGAATCTATAAGGGGTTTACGACAATACATTGGGTAGCACTGTTGAAAACATCATCTGGTGGAATTTGCTTGGGCAAAAGCTAAGTATCTTGTGTAATCTTATTTGATTATTATTGTAAACACATATTTGGTTAATTTACTTGGATTGAATGAAGTTTTCTATGGTGCTTGACATGTGTAGTCAGTAGATTTCTTATACTTTTCTCTTGTGATGGATAAGTTAGATTAGTAGGGTTTCGAATGCTTTGAATTTATTTTTAGATTCATGTGATGAATATATCTCTATACTTAATTTACTTGTTGTATTGATCATAAACTTGTTAAAATTTATTTGGACTCATTAAGACTCGACAGAGCGGTGGCAAAACAACATAGAATATTCTCATTGTGCGAATGGCTATGAAAAATGAGTCATTGGGGCAGTGCAACTTAGGGAAATAGGTTTTGATAGGTGTAAATTGGGGACTCTACGGTGAAGGGCTAGAATCCTAACCAATTAGATCTAGGGTTTAATGAATTAAAGTTAGGTAAGCCAAATTAAGGGCATAAATTGGGAACTTTATGGCAAAATGCTAAATTATAACCAATGTAATCTAGGGTTTAAGAAATTAATACTAGTTTAACAAAACTTTTTTATGCACTCGAAAGTGGGTCAAGAAGAGAAATGCTTATGTTGACACTACCATATTACAATTCTTAGAATTAACGTATACAATCTACCTAGGATATCACAAGAGAAAAGTATCTTTGTCAATCTTAAATTTCACTTATTTAATTGATCTAAGTATATTTAATTTAGGAGTAGAAACGTAACTTAGGATTAGTTTTTAGAAAAAATTACTTTTAGCGATTTTCCAAACAAGAATCTGAAAATAATAGGCTAGAATTGACCCTTAGGTTGTTATTACTACGAAAGCTTCTGAGAACTTTTTCCACATTCCTTGTGGGATCGACATTCCAAAATCATGTAGAGCTCTATATAATGAAGGCGATACTTGCATTTGTGCAGGTACTCTGATACTTAGGAGGAGATTGAGAGTTAAAATTAAATTACCATTAAAGTATTGATAGCTGCTGGGGTCGTCATCTCCCACAAAGTTAAATTAATATTATCATCTAAAGCTTGCCAAATTTCTTGTTTCACAACATGTGGTTTTTCCTGAACATGTTTTCCCTATAATAACAGTTGAGCTATACATTTCACTTCAACTGTCGCTACTTATGTTCAGCCACTGACTTTAACCCCACTGGTTTATAATTAGATCATATCCTTGCCAGCTTCACCGAATAACCCTACTCCTAAAACATTATTGCAGCCATCCCGTATGCACCCAGTTCCAAAAACGTCAACCTAAAACTTCAACAACTCCACCCAGTTCCAAAAACGTCAACCTAAAACTTCAACAACTCCACCCAGTTCTTTCACCTTCTCAGATCCCTCTACGTCCGCTGTCTTGGTTCAAAATTGACTGGTCGCTTCAACGACTGCTCGCCATCCCATGTTCACGTTGTTCAAAACAAGACACCTCCAACCCAAAAAAAATTGAATTTAAGTTTGATTCTTGTACTCGATCCTTATCTGCTATTCCACTTTGGCTAAGTATGTGCATTGGCAAAAGGCAATGTCTGAGGAATTTTATTATCCAGCCCTAAAAAACCTAACTTAATTCGGTACTAACTCATGATCAGATGTGTATTGGTTTTATCTTAAAAAAAAGATGTGCATTGGTACAATCCATTCGAATAAAAGAGTTTTACATGCACTCAAGCTGATCGAGGGTAAATTTTAATTGCAGAATAAAATTTGCTAAAGAGGAGAAACTACATTGTCATTTGGCAAAACAAATATACACGACAAGAAAATTATGAATCAAAACAATATCGACAATAAGATGCATACACTATTTCCTTTTTAATTGTCATCTGGTTAAGGCCTAATGCATTATGGGATTTGGGATCATTTTCATCATAATCTTGGACACAAATAAACAACTTCTTTGTTAGAGACACTTAAAAGTTAAAAAAAGAGTTTTAATTTACAACTATGGATGAAATAGGAACAAACGAAAACCCTTTTTAGCAAAGACAATCGACTACGATAAACCAAGGCAAACAATTTTAAAGAAGAAAAAAATAAACAAAAGTCTTTATAACTAAAAGAACATCTGGTACAAGGCATCAGACTACATCCTAATAAAAAAAAACAGATGGATTAATAAAATGCATAGTCAAGCCCCTTAATGCTACACTATGCAAAAAGATAGAATAGAGGCTATTCAACAGTCAAACAGTCTTGCTATTTCATTAGAGCTTGCAGGGAAATAGTGTGCACACCTTAGGAACAATTCCAATGTGCAATCCGTGATTCATTATGCGAGCTGCAAGAGGAAAAAATTTTTTTATTAAATTTTACATATTAAATTTACGTAAATACGTAAGAATTATGTGGTAATTTGCCTGAAACATAATATATTGATAAATTAGAACTAACACTGACCGCAACTTATAGTCCTCCAAGTAAGGAATAAAAATGCAAACAGGCAGTAACACCTGAACTAGGTCGACATATGTGACTCCCCTCCTGGCCATTCGTGCCCATGTGTTAATACCTGCAACGAAACTATTAAAAAGGTTTTATAATCTTAATTCAAGATCATAACCATATTCAAACCGACATGGGATTGGCAAGTGAGCTCAATCAATTGAAGTCTGAAATCGCATAACAAATACATCGTTAAACTTATGGCACAAGAATTAATTACTCCGAAAATGTCTTATAGCTTAACACCAAAATAATGCATAAAGTTAATCCACATACCTCTTGAAGCTTTGCCATTAAACAATGGCTTGAATTTTAGAAGAGGTGCCCTAATATTGGCCGTCCGATAGCTGGATTATAATTTTAAAAGAGATTAACTTAGTCTTATTCAACTTGAACTTTTCTTTAGCAAACGAAGAGTCCTACACCTGAACATTAATCAATGTTCTCGGAATTAAAAATTTTAGAAAGATAAACCTATGCGAACACAGCTGAAATAGGTCAAAAACCCCAATTGAACGGCCTTCATTTTTTCCCTTTATGTATAAGCAGGGCACCTACTTCTTACTGGATGACTAATCAGAATCATCTCCTCCCTTAGCTCTTTCCTCAATTTCTTGAACATTAAGTTCGCCATCTCGCGATCTTCGGCCTCCATTCTCGCTATGATCCGTTGTTCCAAGAACACAGGTGACTTCACCGCCACCTTCTCCGACGCCTCCTTGCCCCTTACGCCCACCTCCTTGAACATGGCAGCCATTTGCATAGTACCTCCATCACTGCCCCAGATTATGCATGGGATTCTTCCAAAATATGAGCGGGTTAGCACAATGATGTCAATCTTCGCCGAAAACTTAAACAGAAATTACTTAGGTTGGGAATGCACCCAACGCTGCAGTGCAAATCCGTTGAACATGGTCAATTAGTGAGCTTATTAAATCCATAAGTATGCCACATGTGTTTACTATTGTCCAGAATACTACCTTGGAAGCATAGAAGTATGGCTGTCCGAACGGCTAGTTGTTCGCGAATAGCTCGTGTTTTATATATATATATATATATATAT
>JXCR01141318.1:4533-30255 GCA_002079205.1 Phalaenopsis hybrid cultivar
TATATATATATATATAACTTACTCATGAATTTCGAGTAAATTTCTTTGTCCTTCTCTCTACAAAGAGAAATGGTCATGTGAAAATCAAGATTGTTGTGCAATATTTTAATTTCACATTTGTGATGATTCAAACTTCAAACTTCATTTACTTTTCAATCTAGCCAATTGAATTGTTAAATTTGTTGTGAATCGTGCGATCTAAAAGGGCTATGATTTTTACAACAAAGTTAGAATCATATTCAATTTCATGGATGAGAATGTAGTCCATAGGGTTGAGTGCAAATAAATAGAGAAATATTCATTGATGGGAGTATAATTGGAGATTTTAGGATTACAAACTAAAATCCCTAATTTGGTCCAGACGTTCGGAAACTAATGTGAGATGTTAGCTCTCAGGTGAGGGGAATGTGGGAACTCTTGAGAGAGTCAGTATCTTTCCAGCTTAACCGCAGATTTAGTGACTAAACAATGAATTAGTCAATGTTCTTTATTGCTTGTAAAAAGGATAAGGAATATAATTGCTCATATTTGACATAATACAATTTTCTTCAATTTGATAAATTCACTGACTATAATCTCATTGTAATGAGAAGGATGCTTTCATAAATTTGAACTCTTCGTTACAAAACCTAATTTAGTTTTAGTAAATTTAGTTTTGAAGTTCAGAGATTAGTGTAGTAAACATTGTTTCTTTCGTGGCATTAAACAAATTTTGACTTGTTTTCTTACTTAAGTTTTCTACATTTTAAATATTGTGCTTTTGCGCGATTTTCCAAACAAATTTTCACCTCCCTGTGGAATCGATACTTAGGATTCCATTAAAGCTCTTTATTACTTGAACGTTATGTATACTTGCATTTGCAAACGATTTGAAATTGAAAGGACACCTTAATTCACTAGGAGTAGCAGCTTTAGATATTTTAAAGGAGAAACCTTATTATATTGAAGTAAATTTTATTGTGATTAATTTGCATATTTGTGAGTATAACTGCCTTGCATGTTGTGGTGTTGAAAAACATTTATAACGCATAATAAAAACCCGCATCAAGTTTCTGGTGCCGTTGCCGAGGAGGCTATCATAAATTATTAAAAAGACTTTGTTTGAACTATAAATTTTATTTTAAAAACAAAAAATAAAATAAAAAAAAAATAACAAAAATATTTTAGTTCTTGTGTGAGTGCTTATTTTTATAATTATTAATTGTATTTGTGTATATGAAGATTGTGATTCGAAGGATTAATACCTTACGATTCAGAATTATAATGAACTATAAGAAAATTTTGAAAATAAAAAGAACTTAACAAAATGATGAACAATTTAAATAATCATTTTATGGAAAATGAACATCAACAGAGAACATTAAGAGACTTTGTTAACCCTACAATAATTGAAATTCACTTGACTATAAAATATGTAACTACTAATTCATTTTAGTTTAAACCTGCTATTATTCAAATGGTACAAAACAATCAGTTTGGGGGTACACCATCTAAATATTCAAATTTACTTCTTGCTAGTTTTCTAGAATTGTGTGCAACATTTAAATATGATAGAATGTTGAATGACGTCGTTAGGCTTAGACTTATTCATTTTTCATTAAGGAGAAAACTAAAATGTTGTTAAACTTTTTAGCACCTGGATCAATCAGAACTTGGGGAGAATTATCTCAGAAATTTTTGGCTAAATATTTCTCACCATAAGAAACTGTTAAGCTTAGAAACGATATTACATCCTTTTGTCAGTTTGGAGGGGAATCAATATATGAAGCTTAAGAACGATTTAAAGATCTCTTTAGGAAATGTCCACACCAGCTTTATCAGTTGGTTAATAATTCAAACATTATACAATAGTGGAATCTCTTAGATTTATTATTGAAACTACTGCTGATGGATCATTAATGTCAAAACCATTCGATGAAGCATATTTATTAATTGAAGAGATGACTACTAACAATTTTCAATGGCCCTCTGAAAGGGTAAAACCAAAAAAAGTAGTCAGTGTTCATGACTCTGGCTCAATTTCTATTTTGGTTTCTCAAACCGCTGCAATATCAAAGAAGTTGGATCAATTTGGAATGATTATATCTCAAATACCACCAGTGATTGAGGAAAATTCATTCAAACATATGATAGATTCTCAATCATCATATAAAAATTTGAATGCAATAAATAATCTAACTAATAATACCTATTCTAATTATTATAATCCTGGTTAGAAAAATTACCCTAATTTAAGTTGGAATAACAATAACCTAATGGTGTAAATCCACAATGGGGGGAACAATTAAGCGAACCTTTGGGAAATGTAAACAATCAAGGAAATAATAACTATAGACCTTATTATCCTCCAGGTTTTAACAATAATTTACAATCTAAGGAGAAGAAATTGTCTATAGAAGAATTAGTATTACAAATGGGTAATCAATTACAAAGTCAGGGAGAGCAATTAGAAACATTGAGAATTAATTTCGACATATTGCTACTGCACTTAGCAGTAGGCTTCAGAGAACTCTTCCTAGTAATGTTCAGATTAATACTAATGACCATAATAACTAGCAAATGAAAGATATACAACTAAGAAGTGAAAAATAAGTAGAAACAAGAGTTTAAAAAGAGTATGAAGTTCAGAACGAAGGGGTGGAAGTTGAAAAATCTGAGGAAGATCTTCATCATGATTCAAAATATCCCATTAAATCGATGAAAATCACTGTTGAAAAACTACCACCTTTATTTTCTCAAAAATTAAGACAACAAAAATTGGATAAACAATTTTTGAAAATTTTGGAAATATTTAAGAAACTAACCATAAACATTCCATTTGCTGAAGCCTTGGAACAAATGCCGTGTTATGTAAAGTTTGTGAAGGATATACTTATTAGAAAAAGAAATTTTATAAATAATGAGATAATTGCACTTCGTGAAGAGTGTAGCGCTATAATTCATAAAAAAGCTCTAGAAAAACTTAAAGATCCTGATAGTTTTACTATTCCTTATGCTATAGGCAAAAGATTTCTGGAAAAGCTTTATGTGATTTGGGAGATAGTATTTATCTTATATCTCTTTCTATTTTCAGAAGATTAGGATTATGAGAGATTTCTCCTACTACAGTAACCCTTCAGTTAGTCGATCGATCGATCACATATCCTAACAAAGTTGTAGAAGATGTATTGGTAAAGATTGATAAATTTATCTCTCTTGTGGACTTCATTGTGTTAGATTTGAAGGAAGATAAAAAAATCCCAATTATTTTAGGGAGACCATTTCTTGCGATTGAAAGAGCTATGATAAATGTTCAAAAAGGTAAGTTAACCATGAGAGTCATGACCAACAAATTACATTTAATATATCAAAATCCATGAAATACCCAGCAAAAGAAAAACATGATGAATGCTTTAGCATGAAGATTCATGATTATTTGAGTAACGATCATTTTACAAAAAGTTTTGAAGATAAAATGAAACAAGAAGATTTGAAACATGAAGATGAGGATAAAATACAAGATAAGTTCATCGAAATATGTAATGAAGATATAGATTATATTCATGAAAGATTTGAATAGTTGGACACTACGAAAAATAATAAAAATCTTATTCTTTCAATTGAAACACCTCCTGAACGCAATATGAAAGTACTCCCTACACATTTAAAATATGTCTTTTTAGGAGATTTATCTACATTACATGTTATAGTACCCTCAGAATTAACTAAATTACAAGAACATAAATTATTGAGATTATATATATTAAATTGAATATTACCTTCCCAATTTGGCGACCGATAACGGTCAAACACGGTATGGTTTTGAACATACAACGACGATTACTATTCTTCGGATAACCGTTGATAAATCTGTAGGTAATTATATTACCGACAAACATTTTTGCTAAGTCAAATAAACTGTAGCTTGACAGTCGGTAATTATATTACCAATATTTTAATATTATTATCGACGGTATTTGATCGTCGGTAACAAGCTAAATTCCTATAATGATTAAAAATCCAATTTCCATATACTTTCTAACATTATATATTTTTTAAAAAATAAAACTTATATATGGCCAACGATTTCAAAAAAATTCAAATGAAACTTCAACGTTTCAAAATTTTTAAAATAGAGTGTTACGACTTGGCTCTAATACGAAATGTAAGACGTAAAATTCAATCCTAAGCATGCTTTGTTCTACCTAAGATAGAGAATTACAACTTTTTATGGCTTAAAATTCTTAATTCCATTGTGGAAGCCAGCTGAACATAGTCCATGTTTACTATATCATATTAAAGCACTCTCTAGTCGAGAGAAATCAAGAGAAAAATGCACCATTTTTAATATGTTAATCATCTTATTGAAATCATTTCAACTCAGTTTGATCTTATGATTTATTTTCTTTTTTTTTTTAAATTTGTTTGGTAAGACTCTCATGTCTCATATGAGCTCACAGGTGAAACAATAATTTTTTTAAACAGAGCACATAAATTACTGTTACTATTTAGAGAAGGCCAAATTACAACTTCCCGTTGATAACATCAAATAGAAAGAGTTTCTTAAAACACACACACACACAGATATAACAACATAATACACAATTTGAGTGTGCAAATGCCCTCTCATTCATCTCTTAATCCATCGCTGTATAATCATAATTTATTTATTTCAATCTGTAGTAGTTTTTTCTTTTGATGTGATAAACTTTCATTTCATTATAATAAAGAATTTAGCATGCAATAGTAATAATATCAATTATTACAAAACAAAGATATAGTAATAACATCACACCAAACATAATTTTCTGTAATATATTAAGGAAATAATTTATTCTTCATAACTTTTTCTATGAATAAATTATTTCCTATTATAGGTCTTAACAGAAAAGACAATAAATCTTGTAATTTAAATTAGATATTTCAGCACTCCCCCTCTAGTTGAACATCGTTTAAAACCATATTCAACTTGAATTTGAAAACATCGGCTGCGGTATGCTGACTGAACATGTAGCATCAATTTGTCAAAAAAACTCCAACAATCCTCAAATCGGAAGTGTCGAAGCCTGAGAGCGCCGAAGTTTAAGAGCTCCGAAACTGAGAAAGCTGAAGCCTGAGAGTGGCCTGGACGAGGGCTAAGCTCAATTTTGAGACATTGATGAATTTGTAAGTTATCGGTTGACTGATAATTGCATGAAAGCTGCAAGAAGGCTGTAGGGAGGTTGCAGGAAAGTTGCAAGGAGGCTGTAAGGAGGTTGCAAGAAAGCTGCAGAGGGCCAACAACAGTGCCCAAGAAAGTTGTAGTTCTCGGAGAAGGTTGCAATAATGTTGCAGGAAAGAGTAGTACTTTCCTTGGGAAGAGCTGGCCAAAATCTGCGGGGAAAATTTTGTTGAGGTAGATCCAACGATGAGAAAAGCTGCATGAGGGAGGTTCGACCGCGGGAAAGGCTGCAGGAGTAAGCCCGAAGGTCCAGTCGGTAGCGGATATGTCCGCAGGAAGTTCTGGCGGTAGGAAAGGCCGCAGAAGGGAATTTCACCGGCAGGAAGGACTACAGGAGGGAGTTCCAGTGACAGGAAAGTCATCAAGGGATAGGTCCAGTTGTAGGGAGGTGCTTCAACGGTCTTGGAAGGAAATCGGGAGATCTGACGCCTGGAAGATCCCGCAGGAAGGATCTGTGACTGAAAAAATTGCAGGGAAAATGACCATGGAAGAGCCCTCAAGGAAGCCAGTGCCCTGTGTGGTTCTGCGGGGGACAACGATTTCCACTAGAGAGTGAAAACTGGGATTTCAACTGGAGATCTTCCGTGATTTGCACTGGAGAGAAAAAAAGAAATCCCATTGGCAAACCAAAAGCTCTATTAGAAAGAGAATAATGTCTGTCGTTTGCTGAAAATGCAAGCCTGTAGTTGCCCAAATGCCAGCCCAAGGAAAATCGATGGTGTAGTGAACCAAGCGCTTACATAGGGAAAAAGTTGAGGCACAACAAAGGCTGCAAAAATTGACTCCGATGACTGGCGATGCCTGCATAGGGAAAAAGCAAGTTGCAACAAAAGCTACATGAATTGTCGGATGCAGAGAAGAATGTAGAGAGTTCTGCGGTTCTGATGGCTGCTTGGAGAATGTTCGGTGGGAAACACAGATCCCCCTGACGCATGGGTATGGAAGAAAAAATACTACAAGAGAAATGGATGGCTTGGCTAATCCACGATAGTGATATCTCCAGCGAGATGTTTATGATGCGGGTGGCGGCATTGGTGGTGACAGCCTCGCGAGTTCAGTGAATTTGCTTGAAATGATATTGATGATAGTGCTGAATCTGATTTCAAAGGAAAAAAAGAGTAGTCGAAGGAGGGATGATCGGGATGAACCAAATCTGCTACCGAGGAAGAAGAAGATGCATGAGATGAGCATCATGATGGCAGAGATAGCCAAGCCTAGTGTCCAGCTCACATTTCTTTGGATATAGATAATGAAGGTGGAAGAGATCATGAAGCATGTCAATGTAGCAATATATTCAAAGCAATATACCACAAAAATCATTACAAATGTGTTTTTGCAAATTTAATATGGACCAAAAAGAGCAGAGGCTGTTTAATTTGCTCGATCACTGAGTACCACAATGTCGAGCTCAGAAGGTCCTGAATCTCATAGTGAACACCATCCATCTCTGCTTGAATTGTTGCTTCATCGTTGCATACATCATCTTAGCTCGAATTCGAGAAATAGATGGAGACCAATCAATCAAGAAAATCTTGCTTTTCTGGCACTTTTCCTGCGTCACAGAATCAAAATCATAGACGACATATCGACAATCATTTTCAGGCAGGCTTGCCAAGAAATCGTCGTAGCTCTCAGCAACACCTCCAGTCTTCTCCACAAACACCTCCTTTCGCTTCTCGTCAATTTTGAAAATCACCTATCAATGTGTTTTCTTTCTTTGTAGCTCTAAGAATGTGTCTAGACAGTGAACAACAACTCCCATCCTAGAGGAAGCATTAGAATATGATCGGAGGAGACCCATCCTGAAACGTATATGAGGGGCGATGGATTTTCTTCAGGGTGATTTGCAGAGGAAGACATAGAATATTGCTCTTCGTACAACAAGGAGAAGCCAATTCACATCCTCATGACATCAGTTTTGTGATCAGAATGAGGAGACGTTGGAGATCCAGAAAAGCTGCTTGAAGAAATGTCGGGGTGCTTGAAGGAGGAGGCAATTCCCTTTCCTTTACGAGACGCCCGAAATTTTTGAAGGTAGCTGCTAGGGGCGAACCGGAGAAAGGGTAAGAGGCGGTAATCGGAAGGGAATCTTGATTTCTACAATAGGAATATTCCTCGGAGTTCCTCTTGATGTTGTGGAGATTGGAACATGCTTTCCATTCTTGGCCTGCGAAAATAGGAAGGAACCCCAATGCGGAAAATGGAATGAACCTGCGGAATCGGAAAGCCAAAAGAATCTGCAGGCGACGAGTGGCGATGGGAGCGTTCGGTGAGGTTGATTTGAGCACACAGAGCTGTAGATCCATCTCCCCCGATCTCCCCACTCCGGTTTATCTTCATACCAACAAGAAATGACGGAGATAGCCTCATAGCTGGATAGAGCGGCGTACGGGGAACAATAAGTGCGCCCCGAGGTCTTCCGTACTTGACGGCCGGATGATCGACAAGTGGCCGCCCCTAAAACTCCGAAATGGAAATGGATTCCACGAGCGCAACAGAGTTTCCGAATAGCTTGGGAAGAAGACTAGGATGGAGGTCATCGTCGAAATCAGCTGCATGGGCAGAGATGCCGTTATGGGTGAAGTTGTGTGCTCGCAGCAAGTCTCGGCGTAACCGATGTAGAACAGAGTTGCGCGGGGTCTGGAGAAAAAAAATTGTTATTCCCCTCCCTTCCTGCAGAGAGAATGGCGTGGAGGGAGTCCCACAATTCTCAAAGGTGGGGTGACTAGAGTACGAAATTAGGCTTTGATACCATGTTGAAATTTGGAATAATGCGGAATAAGGTGAAATACTTTGGAATCACTTAATTTTTTTCATATGAACGGGATTATAAATAATCATTAGAAGAATCTTAAAATAGGAAAAATAATAAAAAAGAAAAGATATATCAGCTGATATCTCCAATAATTAATTCATATTAATTATTAAGAGATAATAAAAAATAATATAAAATAGGAAAACAGGTAATTCCTAATATATGAAAAGAAAATATCTCCTTATATTAAGGAAAAAATTTATTCCTCATAATTTTTTCTAGGAATAAATTATTTCCTATTATAGGTCTTAACAGAAAAGACAATAAATCATGTAATTTAAAGTTGATATTTCAACAATATATATATATATATATATATATATATATATATATGTATCACTGCTCATAAAAGAACAAGATAAGGATTTCTAACCCTTCTCTTTACGTATCAAAGAACAAGATAAGGATTTCTAACCCTTCTCTTTACGTATCAAAGAGAATAACTGTCACTTTGAATCATTGCTACTAAAAGTAATGTTTTGTTCCATAAACCTTTAACTGCACAGAGCGACCTATTATAAAATTTCGAAATTTACCTAAAAAATTAATTAAAAAATAAATAAGAACTTAAATTTAAGGAAACCAAGCATTGATTTAATAATTCAAATTTATCAATCTTTTTTTCTTTTTCTTTTTTATTTTTTTGTAATTGCCGCGGGATAAGGTGGGGTGGGAAGGGTTCTTTCAACATGGCCTTACATATCATTAATATTTTTTTCCAATAATTGAAAAGGCATTTTTTAAAGCGTTCTTTGTTTTAAACATATTTTGTACTTTAAATATTTATATTAAAATTAATGAACTTAACATTGACTTTCTATTTCCATTTAATTTTGTAATTAGTATCATACTAATCCAAATTTTAATTTTTTTTAATCTAAAAACAGATTTTAGGTAATTTAAAAAGTCAGACCGCATATTATGATTTAAGGTAATTTAAAAAGAAATTCATGAAAATCTTATCAATACTGTATAAATATTCAGTATTGAAATCTTATCAATTTTGTATAAATATACACTATTGAAATTCATAAAAGTTAGAGCTGAGGTAATCATACAAGCTATATATCATAAAATTTTTATTATCTTATCCATTTAATATTTAAACATTCATTTTTATTTTTTTATTTTTTAAAAATAAAGTTACTTTTCAAAAAAGTTTTCTTACATTTTTATTCATTCGGAGTGGGCAAGAAGGAAATTTTCCTTAGTACTAACCGAATGCATAATAAAGTACCTTATGCACAATTAAGGAAGGCAGCTACAAACCTTGAGCAATATTGCTTGAACTTCATACAAACAGTTCCATCATTCTTTAGAGGACAAGTCTGCAGAGCATCTCATAAATTCTTCTCTTGATAATTGGTGAGATATACTGAAAAACATATATACAACTTAAATATATGACATTCTTGATGGTCTTCCAAAATCAATTCGTTCTACTATATGCATATACATAGCACCCAATTCTTATGTTTTGTTTTTGCATTTCTACACTTGAACTTTCTTTTTTACATTTATGCCACCCAAATCATTAATATCACAGAAAAAATACCATCATTTTAACTTTTATAAACTGAAATATACCTTTAAGGTAAGGTCTCATGTATGTAAAAATTGAAGTTTAGGTGTAGATATGAGAATATAAAAAAAATTAAGTGGCATGTATGTAAATCTTCCTAATGGTCTGTTAAGTGAATGTGCTACTTATTGCTATACACACAACATTGCACCCCTTGCAGTTGCTTAGGACATACGAGAGCTCTATGGATTGGTTCTTGTGGACACACAATTGGCTCCATACTTCTCTGGGTAGAACACATCAGAGATATTATATCGTTCATACTTATGTTTCTCTAGTTGTGTATACGAGGGTAGGCAGGGAATCAAGAGAATGTGATTACAAGATCGGAGGATGATGGGTGTGCATACCCGATCAAGGAATCAGAGCTCTGTTAGCCAAGATAATCAAAGCAGGGGCTCATTTAACTAGAAAATTCAATGCATTCACTCTGTAGCTAGCTAAACTAATAACTGTAAATTTAAATCAGCATAACCAAATCTTGGATAACAAGGAATGACATCTTATTGCCTCCAGTTTTAATCATCCCGTCCCAATAATAAACATTATAACTACTATGTGATATCTAAATATCATATTCGATTTACAAACATATTTGAATCGATAAGCGGAAGCAAGATAGAATCATACATTTCTCCAGTCATAACTTATACGAACAGAGTCGACACTCACAACTCACACAATAAATTTTCTGTTATAGATCTTCTAAGTTTTTCTCACTCACAACCCGATGGTGTAAATAATTAAAATTAAGAACAAGCTTAGGAACCAAAATAACAAGTATCACATCTAATTTATAGTGTTCTGCCCATCACAGAGTTCAATAGGCGTGAGCACATTATGGAACATTACTGAATTTTTGTGTTGAACTTAGACACTATATGGACCACATTCTGAAATTTATTTCCCTTGAAAACACCAAGGAATTCCAACGAGTATTAAAATTAAAACGGTGTTTTAATTAATTTGGGAATTCAATCACATTCTGAAATTTATTTCCCTTGAAAATACCAAGGAATTCCAACGGGTATTAAAATTAAAACGGAGTTTTAATTAATTTGAGAATTTAATGGATATTGAAATTAAAACAGAGTTTTAATTAATTTGGGAATTCCAATGGGTGTTGAAATTAAAACAGAGTTTAATTAATTTGGGAATTCCAATGGGTATTGAAATTAATTTGGAAATTCCGATGAAAAAATCCCAACATTCTCCCACTTGGTTCGTATAGTTCAACACACACCATATAGAGAAACAAAATATATGAATCATGACGATAGGTCCTCTTATAGTGAGTATTATCTTCAATGTATTACACTATATCAAGTCTCTCAACACTAGCCCATATAACTTAATGAATAAACCATATGTCTATTCCAAGTCCAAACCAAATGAGATTTCTCAAAATAAATGAATGAATAAATATGTGCACAAAACCATATGAGAAAACATCAACTGAATTAAGAGTTTCATTAAAACAATAAATGTTTGTACAATATAAATCACATTATAAAACCAAGTCCCATTCGTACTACATGATCCTTAAAATTCTTTGGTGGCATGCCTTTAGTCAAAGGATTAGCAATCATCAACTCAGTGCTAACGTGTTCAATGACCACTTTCTTTTCCTTAACACGTTCTCTTATGGCTAAATATTTGATGTCGATGTGTTTACTTCGACTTCCACTCTTATTGTTCTTAGTCATAAATACTGCAGCTGAGTTGTCACAGTACAACTTTAATGGCCTTGAAATAGAGTCNAGCAGTCAAGGTATGCTTAGCACTTCTCCAAGATACAAATCCACCAGCTAGCATGAAAATATAATCATATGTTGATTTTCTTGAGTCAATACAGCCAACGTAGTCTGAATCAGAGTAGCAAATGACCTCCAAATTATCAGTTCGTTTGTACATGAGCATGTAGTCCTTTGTACCTTGAAGATATCAAATTACTTTCTTTGCAGCTTTCCAGTGGTCTATACCTGGATTACTCTGATATATTCTCAACACTCCAACAACAAATGTTATGTCAGGTCTGGTAAAAACATGAGCATGCATAAGACTTCCAACAGCTAAAGCATATGGAATGTTCTTCATGTGTTCCCGTTTGAAATTATCTTTCGGGCACTGACTCAAATTGAATCTATCACCCTTCACAATAGGTGTTATACTCGGTGAACAATTCTTCATGTGAAATCTCTCTAGAACTTTATTGATATAGGTCTCTTAAGACAAACCCAAATTACATCGAGATCTGTCCCTATGGATCTTAATGTCAATGACATAAGATGCCTCATCCATATCCTTCATATCAAAGTTTATGGAGAGGAATTGTTTTACCTCATAAAGTAAACTCCTATCATTGGTTGCAAGTAAAATATCATCCACATACAGTACAAGAAAGTAAATTTTACTCCCACTAACCTTCTGGTATAAACATTGATCCATGACGTTCTCTTTAAAACCAAATGAAGTAATAACTTCATGAAATTTTAAATACCTCTGATGGGAGGCTTGTTTCAAACCGTATATGGATTTATTTAGCTTGCAGACCAAATGCTCACCATCACTAGAGGAGAATCCTTCTGGTTGTTTCATGTAAACTTCTTCCTCTAGATCACCATTAAGGAATGTTGTTTTCACATCCATTTGATGTAACTCAAAATTAAAATAAGCTACCATTGCAATAGTTACTCGGAGAGAATCTTTTTTAGATCCAAGAGAAAGTGTCTACGTATAGTCAGTTCCTTCCCTATGATTGAACCCTTTGGCAACGAGTCTTGCCTTATGTCTCTCAATGTTACCTTGAGAGTCTTTGTTTGTTTTGAAAACCCATTTACATCCAATGACTTTTACACCATTAGGCAACTCAACGAGATCCCAAACTTTATTAGATGCCATGAAATCCATCTCATATCTCATGGCATTATGCCACAAGTCCGATTCTTTAGAACTCATGGCTTGTGAAACATTTCAGGATCATTTTCGGCTCCAATGTTGTAGCCCGATTCTTGAAGATACACAACATAATCACTAGGTATAGCTGATTTTATTTCTCTAGTAGACCTTCTTAACGTTGTTTCAACATTCTCCTCAAGAATATGTTGTTCAATTGGTTGTACAACAATACCTTGTTGTTTCTTATGTACAACTTGATATACTTGATCATTATTTATAGTTTGTGGAACTTCAGCAATTGGTTGTCTAACACCGTTTGTCCTTGAGAGGTGTGAATAAAAATCAATCTGTCACTTGACCTAGAGGGTTGAGCTTCACAGTGATCCTTTTCTGAAACAATATTCCTAAATTGATCACTCTCACTGATCAAGTCATACTCAAGGAATTTTGCATTTCTTGATTCCACAATCATATTGCTATGAGCCAGACAATATAATCTATGCCCTTTAGACCTTTCAGCATATCCAATAAAATACCAACTAATGGTCCTTGGGTCTAACTTCTTTTCTTGTGGGTTGTAAATTCTTACTTCAGACGGGCATCCCCAAACGCGTATATCTCGCAAACTTGGTTTTCAACCTTTGAATAACTCAAAAGGCGTCTTTGGAACAACCTTGGTTGGAACTCTGTTTATTATATACACAGCCATCTTTAGAGCTTCAGTCCACAAGAATTCAGGGAGTTTCGTGTTACTCCGCATACCTCTCACCATGTCCATTAAGCTCGAGTTTTTCTTTCTACCACACCATTCTGATCCGGAGAACCAGGCATAATGTGTTGGGCAACAATCCCATGTTCTTGAAGAAACTTCAAAAATGGACTAGGTGCTTGTCCACTCTCTGTGTATCTTCCATAGTACTCCCCACCTCTATCTGACCTCACGATTTTAATTTGCTTTCCACATTGATTCTCCACTTCAGCTTTAAAAATTTTAAAGGAATCCAAAGCTTCGTCCTTAGAATTAAGTAAATAGAGATACATATACCGTGAGTAATCATCTATGAAGGTGACAAAGTATCTTGGACTAACTATATCCATGTCTGGACAACAAATATCTGTATGTATAATCTCCAATAGGTTTATGCTCCTCTTGGTACCCTTTATAGACTTATTAGTTTGCTTACCCTTTATGCAATCTATACAAGTCTGAAAGTCAGTAAAATCCAAAGTACTAAGTACCCCTTCATTTACAAATCTTTTAATTCTCTTAATGGAGATGTGTCCCAATCTCGGGTGCCACAACATAGAGGATTCCTCATTCACAACACATCGTTTTAACCCAGCAGTAACATGCATATAATTGTAAGCAACATCATTTTGCAATTCAATAGAGTAAAGACCATAAAAAAAAATACTATAACCAATAACTTTAGATTCATAAAATAAAATAAAACCAGAATCCAAGAAGTTAAAAAAAAAACCCAAAGTTACAAGTCTTGAAATAGAAATCAAATTCCTAGAGAAACTTAGAACATAAAAGGTCTTTTCCAAACATAAAACAAAACCGCTGCTTAAAATCAAACTGCATGTGTCAATGACTTCTACATGTGAACTCATCTTGTTTCTTGAATTGATGTATTATTCACTTCCCACTGGCTTCCTTAAGTTTTGTATATCCTGCAAGGTATTAGAAACATGGATTGTAGAACCAGAATCAATTCACCATGTGTTATGATTAACACTAACCATATTAGACTCATAACAGATGAATGAAAGTTTAGTACCTTTCTTGTCGAGCCAGTTCTTAAACTTGATGCTGTCTTTCTTCATGTGCCCATTCTTCTTACAGAAGAAACACTTCGACTCTTTCTTTATGTCTGGCTGAGGAGGAATCTTGCCCTTTCCCTTATTTTTGGCTTGATCCCACTTCCTTTTTCCTTGAGTAGTGAAATTCACATTTTCACTCAATTGGATTGCTCTCATTTTTCATAAAGATCAACAACATCCGAAATGTTGATTTCAGTACTAACAGGTGGTTCGTCTTTTCTTATAGCATAATCAATATCCATCCATCATAAATGGAGAAGAACTCTCTTTTTTCACATCTTATAGTTATCACCCTTTAATTCTGGAATGTCACACTTAAAATCAGAAATGTTCTCAAGTTGAATAACTGTAAAATTTTTCAAACAAACATGCTCATTATTTATTTTATTTTTTTTGAGACCCAAAAACAAAATATCATGTTTTACCAATGTAAATCATGCTCAAATCAATGAATCTAGTGACATAGAGCTTGCTTGTGGGAAAAAATCATAATCAATTAGATTCATCTAACAACTTTATGATAAAACTATCAAATTATGTTCATTTTCTTAATTTCTGTGGGTAGATTAAGAAATATAAGTTGATATTTCATCCTAATTAATCATACAAATATAATAAAATTATGTGGGTATATTTTATTATATCTCATATGATTAATTACAATTAATATTTTAATGTGATTCTTGAATTTAATATATAATTTTAATTAATTAAATATACTGTGGCTATTCCCTAATTAATTAAAATTATATGAATCAACTAACATTAATTAATTCTTTATTAAGAGCTAAACATCTGCATACAATCATAAATAATGCAAATAAAATGAATAACAGTGCATAAATATTATTTAACATAATATATAAGTTGACTCAAAACGTCATGTCGTTTTGCATGACGAGGCTGATTTTTGTCGAATGAAAATGACACATCATTTTCACCAGCGCCCAGACGACAAGTCGTTTGGCTCGTCTTCATCCTTGAACCGGGTCATCTCGACCCGGTTCAGACTCACGACTCTGAATGGGAAACCCGACGGTTTCTCAGCCAAAATCAACGGTTCAAATTACAGAAAGCTCATAAAGTCGATTCAACATGATTTCCGGTTTTATTTTGGATTGACAACGTAAAAAATCTAACACCCAAAAATCAAAATGTTTTCACAAAAACAAGTAATAAGAACAGACATTAACCTTAATGTCTCAACCAAGATTTACGCATAAACAAAGTGAAACAGAGTAAGCAATGTAGACGTTAATCAAGGCTCTGATACCAAATGTGGTATCTAAATACCATATTCGATCTACAAACAAATTTGAATCGATAAGCGGAAGTAAGATATGATCATATATACCTCCAACCATAACTTAGACGAACATAGTCGACACTCACAACTCATAAGACAAATTTTCTGTTATAAATCTTCTAAGCTTTTCTCACTCACAACCCAATAGTGCAAAAAATTAAAATTAAGAGGAGAAAACTTATGGACCAAAACAATAAGCATCACATCTAATTTATAGTGCGCTGCCCATCACAAAGTTCAATAGACGTGAGCCATTTATGGAACGTTACTGAATTCTTGTGTTGAACTTAAACATTATATGGACCACATTCTGAAATTTATTTCCCTTAAAAACACCAAGGAATTTTAACGGGTATTAAAATTAAAACAGAGTTTTAATTAATTTGAAAATTCCAATGGGTATTGTAATTAAAACAGAGTTTTGATTAATTTGAGAATTCCAATGGGTATTGAAATTCCAATGGGTATTAAAATTACAACAAAATTTTAATTAATTTGAAATTTTCAATAGATATTAAAATTAATTTGGGAATTCCAAATGAATCCAACATTCAATAAAGCTGCAAGCATTCGGTAGGGTGAGATTTGGGAGCTCAAGGGGTAGCATAGAAGGGGCCAAACAAACAACTTGAACAAATAAAAAAATAGTCAAAATTCTCATCAAAAAGTCAAAATTCACATAAAAAAGTCAAAATTTACATAAAAATTAACATGTCACCAAATAAACAACTTGAACAAGCACAAATTTTATCATTGTTCAAAATAGAAACCATCAAAATCAGACTTGAATTTGACCACTTTGGCAAATTATACTCAAAGTGAACATTTTAATATGGTCAATCCATCAAACACGTAATAATGTTTAATCTGAGTGTAAAAAAAACCTAGACCAAACACTTAAAATATAGTTAAAATCTTCGAGGCACTAATTGAAGGGTCAAATGATTACAAAATCTTAGTCAAATTTAAAGTCGAGACTAGAGAAATCCAACCAACTTAAGATCAATCTTAAAATTTGTGTAGCCTTATACTTGAATTTCATGTTGATTAGTAGTTTAAGAAAACTATTTCCTTTTCCTTCGGTCTCCTCCTCAGCAGTAGATTCATAACTTAAAATATGAAAAAAACTATTTATTGTAAAATTAGGATGACAATAACACTTTTATAACATTAAATAACTTTTGAGCAATTTTTATATCACAAGTAGTCATGAGATTTTTTCTTCAAATTCAAAAAGTGAGAGCTTTCTCTACCGCATCATCCCCGAATATACCCAAAAAATTTAAGTTTACATCAGTATTGAGCATTTATATGTCTAATAGCTAAAATTTGATATTTAAATTTATATGTCTTGGGGCTATAAGTTCATATACATAAAAATGCGCATTTGACTACTGAAGTGATATTTTTGATATGATTCTAAGTATTTGAATGTTATGAATGTAAATAAACTATAGGTACGCATAAATTGTGTGACATGGATGTACATGCCACAAGAAAAGCCTCCGTTAAGTTATTCATATATACTCTTGATTTTTATTGTTCCATTCTGTCTTTGTGGGCCTTGTGATTGTTCTTCTCTGTTTAAGGGTCCCTTTGGGGCGTTGCAACTTAATAATAAGCTGTTGCACAGAAAATGCCACTGGAAGCTACTGCAGATAAACTGGCTAATTGTTTGTTTCTTATAGTTTGAATACAACAATGCTGCAATTGTTTCTAGACAAATGAACATTCTGCTCTTGTATAGTAACTTTTTTTGCAACAGAATGGTCATACCAAAATTCAGCGCATAACATTAAAAAAAAAAGAGATATACACCAAATTTCGGGCAACAACCAACATCACAACACAACTATCAAAATTTATCAACCGAATAGTGAATAAAGACAACCAAACTGAAAGTATAACATAGAGCCCGATAAAACCATAAAATCCAACAACACAACCCAACCACCCAAATCCATCAACCGAGTAGAGCACAAAAAACCGAAATCCATCATCCGCACAAACCGAAATTCATCAACTAAAGTCCACCCAAATTCCAATATCACAACACAATAAACCAAAAACATCGAAGGACTACAAAGAACCAAAATTTTCAACCCTGCATCAAAATGCCTTAATAAAAGGTCGTAGAATATATTGTGGGGACAACAAAGATCCAATGATCCAAGAGGATCAAGAGGCAAGCTCGCTGTAACAATCACTAACCATCCAAAAAACAGAGGGGAGAGGGAGAGGAGAAGAGAAAGGAAACAAACCCAACCCACGAATTGAAGATGATTGAGAGAACCAATTTTAGGGCAAAAAGTGTGAGAGACGAGATAGGGTAGAGTGGGGACGAAAGCAATTACAAAAGCTCAGCGAGGTAGGGCAGTAAATGAACCGCGAAGAAACACGGGCCCCAGAGTCAAACCCACAACCCCCATTTCGTATGTCTTTCGTAGAAAGACAGCTGTACCTCATTGACCAAAGGATCCATATTTGTTTTCAAGCCGCATCATGGTAAATAAGTCATGCCAAATTGACGCTTAGGGTGGGAGGAGCCTTATGAGAATAAAAAATAGAAAATTGTCAATGCTTTGTTGCACTTAAAATTAATAAATTTTACATGATATAGGATATCATAATAGAAACATGATTTCCAAAAAGACAAGATGGAGGATTTAATTTAATTTTAAATTGTTCATAATTTATTACAAAAATAATATAAATAATATTGAAAACGGATAATATAAATTAATAATGATGCGAATAGGTTAGGAGTTTAAATGGTAATGAATTTATTTTTAACTAAGCACAATGCATAATGTACTAATTTTTATATTAACGTCATTTTAAGATAAATTTAATAACTTTAAACTTTACCGAATTAAATTCTAAAAAGAACATCATCAAAAACAAAATTTCAATTTTATCTGAATAAATTAAATTTAGGACCTTTATTTTTCTTCCCAAAACTGGAATGAGTTTATTTTATTTTATTTTATTTTTCATCATTTTTTCTACCCGTTCTATTTATTTTTAAAGTCTATCGGTTTTAAAGGTTATATAAATAAAATACTAATTTTTTGTCATTAAAAAAAATAAAGGGAATTTTCTTTTATGAAATCTTAACAGAATAATTTTAGGCCAGAGTATTTTAAATAACAACAAGCTTCAAAAAGTTCATTTGTGGTTTGAGAGAAGTGAAAAAGAATGACTCTCCAACCTTTAAAACTCATGCTCATCAAGTTTTAAAAAAGGTATAATCATTATTTTGACTCACGTATGCTTACGCTTGCGTGTCGATGGAGAGAATATTGCATCCAGACTCCGGACGTAAATCTGCGTCCTGAGTCCAATAAAAACTTGCCACGCAGTAAGTGGGTCCCACTATAATATACCGGTTATGAATGATTTTCAAAAAAATATGAGACCCACTTGCGATGTGACAAGTTTTTACTGGACATCAGACACAAATTTGCATCCGGAGTCCGGATACAACAATTTTTCGTGTTCATGGCGTGAATTTGGGTGCCTTTTGGTCCCCAATTACTACAATTAGGTCATTGTTGTCAGGTTTGTCTAACTAATACCGCTGGATCATCGTTGTGGAGTCATCGTTGCCTAACTACTACCATTGATTTCATTATTATTACCATCGAATCACTATTACCATCAAACCATCACTACCATCGAACCTGCATCATTGACAAGCCATCACCCAACCTACCACTAACATTAAATCATCATTGTCCATGTCGTCACCAGGAAATCGTTAGCTGGCCCCAATCATTGAGCTATCATCATTGCTGCCCGATTGTCATAACTTCTATAATATTTTCTACCATTCAGACAGAAATTCAAGTCGATACTTCACACTCTTGTAACATTCTTTCACATATTTAAGGGACATATGAAAATTTGAAACATATATCTATTTAGTGAAATGATTTTAATTAGGTTAGATATTCTAGTTTTTTGGCTTCTTGAATGTCTTCATGTAAAAAGCCATAGGTGACTTTTGTGATATTTTTTAACTAAAGTTTAATTTATCTAAATCAACCAACTAAAAAAAATTAATGCATTAATTTTGTGCATTAGTTTTTTTATAATTAAGTAGCTTAACTTATAGGGTTGAGTAGTAAGTCTTGTTTAATTCCCCTAATTAAATAATTGTCTTACCTAGTCTTACATTTCTTTCACATGCATTTGAACGATTGTTTGTATAGATTTTGAAACATTTAAGTGATTTAGTTAACTTGTCATTTTAGATAGGGATGAAAATCTAAGAGAGTGGGACTTGTTTCATTCTTGGATGTGTTTAAACACTGCAACTTTCTTTCTATATTGTTTGAAGTATTTTTGTCCCTTATCTTATTAGTAGTCCTCATCCAAATTTAGGCTTTGAAGCTATTCATTTTATGTCATAATGATATAGCTCGTAACTTCTAGTAGTTTTCCATAATCATCTCTAATAAGATCTTATTTTCTAAATTTATAACAAAATAAATATCAAACCCAAAGATTTTAAAAGCCCATCAATATGATAATTTGATACATTACTATATTTTTCAGTATTTATTGTTTCTTATCCTTCCTCCCTCAGCCTCCTATAAAAACTATTATAAAAGTGGACCAATCTCGAATAGAATCCCAAAATGAACGTTCTTGAAATCATAAAGTTTGAAATCTATGAAAATGAGATCTACTATTTTAGTTGAAATTTTTTTCAAGAGAAACCTCCCTTATAATGTAATTAATTATAAAAGCGTGTATATAGTTAACTTATGTGTCCTAGAATAAAATAAAACTTATCCAACTAATTTTTACATGAAGACATCGTATAGTGCTTTCTTGATAATTTTTACATGAAGTGCACTCATATGTAAAAAGCCATATTCTAGTAAAAAGCCATAGGACTTGATAATTCATATACATTGATTCTCTCTCTCTCTCTTATTTTTATGCATCGTATAGTGCTTTCTTTGAGTTCTTGGCAACAGTCCACACTCAACATGTCCTTTAAGATGATTAGTCTAAATCCATCCATGGTGAAGTAAAAGCCTACTATTACAATTTATAATATCTAATGGAGTAGGGACACAGAGAGAAGACTGAAGAAAAAAATAAAGAGATAGAGAAAGAATCCTTGGTGATTTTGCTGTTAAAACTTAACACAAAATATGTAAAATATTCATCCCTTAAGATAGCCATTTGAGGTTCTATTTAAAATTTTTTGGGCGCATAAGATAAAATACGTATTTAATTTCAAAAACAAAAGAAATTCATGTCAAGAAAGTTTTGGATACATGAACATAATGACCAGATCTCTAACAGGCACAAGTGAAAATATCGGTTAAAATACTAATGAGTGCACATGGGTAGCTCTCTTAGAACTAAGTGGAGGCACCAGCTAAATAAATATGGTTGTTAACCCTTTAAAGAGAATGTTGGCTTGCTGAGGAAGTCAATGATTCATGATAGGCGTAAACAAGTAACTTCAATTGATTGGGCGAGTGACCCAATAAACTACGGTGGGTGATCAAATTGATTCCACTACATTTTATGGCAAGTGCATATTGGCTTTCAATAAGTGCACCTATGCCTTTGATGAGTTCAAAATGTCCATCGTTGCAATCTTCAATGGTGCTCCTTTGAATTGGACGAGCACACCTTAGCTTTTTGCAAGTGCGTGTTATGTTTGGACAAATGCACATTGACATTTTACAAGCGCACCATAACCTTTGATGCGCGCACCATTACCTTTGACAACAGTAACTTGGCTTCGATGATTGTATCTTTGTTTTGGTTGAGTACACCTTGATCTTCAATGAGTGCACTTCATCCTTTGATGAGTATGCTTACTTGGCCTTTAATGAATGTACTTCAACTACTCCACAGTTTTCGCATAATTAAATATGCATTATTGAGACACGTTTTGGTCTTCTTATAATAATTTTCAAACTTTTTTTCTATTTCAAGAAACATCTCAACAAGAAAAAGAGAGATAAAATAGGGGAAGGGCACCACAAATTTTACATAGAAAGGGAAATAGAAAGAATTGAGAAAAAAAGAAAAAAAATCTATTTTGACACAATCTATTCGATTCAGATATATTATATCATTTGTTAGCATTTTTAGTTCTTATTAAAAAAACAAAACTTTGAAATATTTATTATTATCATAATTCTCTTAATGGTAACATAAATTCAAAACTACTTCGAAGCATTTCCTTCATCGAAAAATAACTAATGACTCTTCAACTGGCATGACTTGGTCTGTTCACATGAATTTTGGTATCCATTTGCCCAATGATAAAACAAAAAAGGATATTAAAATATTATACAAACTTAAATTTTTGCTACCAAAATTTAAAAAAATAATAAAAGAAGATTTAATGTTGCATCATACCCCCTTATTTGAAACATAATTGAGACATACTCTAATAAAATATCACTTAACTAATTACTAGCTACAAAATAATGTCGGACAACCTCACGGAACACACATTAAAATGGCCTTAAAATTTTTCCATTACCTTTAAAAATTAGGATTTTGTATGAAAAATTAATATGTAAATAAATCATTCTCATATATTTCACGACAGGATATTCTGCCTCATTTTTCTTTCATTAGTAGATCTGCACTAGCTGGACATTCTTAGTTGTCAGCCTCACTATTTGGAGATGTCTCACAAACTGCCAATTCGAAAATTATAGGTTTAATTTTTATAGTATCAAAACAAACGACGTACACCAATGATACCATAATATAATTTTTTGTATATAAATAATTTGTCCCGCCAGGTTAAAAAATTTTTTGAAAAAATATTGCATTACGACTCTGAACATAAAGTTACGTGTGAAGTTCAATGAAATAACGCCACGTGGAGGTGAAAGAAAAAAAAATTAATCTAGTAACACTAGGGGATATTCCCCCATGTTATTCCGTATTATTCAAGTGTTATTGTATGTTATTCAGATGTTATTATATTCTGAGAATATTCCCGGAGTTATAATAACACAATAATATATCAATAATACATCAATAACACTTGAATAACACACAATAACATCTGAATAATACTCAATAACATCTGAATAACACGGGAGGAATGTTTTCTTGTATTAACATACATATTTTATTTTTCTTTCTGTCACCACCACGTGGCGTGATTTCATTGAACTCCGCACGTAACTTTACGTGTGGAGTTCCGATGCAATATTTTCTCATTTTTTTTTGGCAGTTTATTACTTAATTGTGAACCTGCAATTATTAATTTCAGATTTCAAAACTTAATAAAATTTATTTCATTCAAATTCCTAATGATTAAAAACAATATGAGAAATAATATTGAGAGAAATAGGATTTTTATAGTACTGTCCAACGGAACTGGAGAGAAAGGCTCATTTATTTAATGACATTGACATGTGGGAAGGTGTTTTTGGTAAAAGATCATTTTCTTAATGAGGCTTGTTTTATTTAAAAATAATTAGCAGTTATTAGTAGGAATCAAATTTGAATTTGAGAAATATTTTAGGGGCGTATTTCATGGAAGACTTTGAGGTTAAAATTAATATTTTTTGTATTGATAAACATTTTGGCCTTTTATTTAGAGAGCATCAGCAAAAGAAAGTTAGATCAAAAGATTACAATTAATTTTTTTAATATAAAATTTAATTTAATTTAATTTAATTAATTTTTAGATTAACGCAACATAAATTTTAATCAATTAAATATACATTACATTCTTCTTAAATTTTAATTAGAATATTCTCATTCATAATTTCCTGGCATATTCTCCCGCACTTATTAATCTAAAAAAATAAATTATTAAAATCAGCAGGACAGTGAATATCCGATCCATAAAATTTGAATAATTTTAGTTTTTTGCAGCTTCTTTTGATTTTTATTATTTTATTATTATTATTTTTTTATTTTTGGATTCATAACGAAAAATACATAAATTACTAGCAATTAATTTTATTCTTTGATGTGGACGTACAATTAATGTTGTTCTTAGATATATCCACTTATATGTTTTGAGAAGGCCGATGTCAACGCTTTTATTAAAATAATTTTATTGAATAAAATTACTGAGAAATGGACGGTGGATCGGAGGTGTCACCCCAGTTTGGAAAAGATTTGTGATAGGAGAAAAGTATGGATATTAAAAATGAAAGGAGAGAGAGAGAAAATCTCTCAACTAAGAGAAAGAAATGAATAAAGTCTAGTATAATTTCTTGACAAGAAGAATGACTTCTACCTGACGTGGAATAATTTTAATAGTTTTATTATAAAAAGTGTGTAACCTAGTTAGAGGATGTTTAATTATATGATATTTTCCATTGAAGAAATATCCTAAATTAAGATATTTTAATCATCTCTTATTTATAGAAGGGACTTGATGCATGCTAGAAAATTTGCGGCGGTAGAATAACTAATTATCGTCTTAGCGTTGTACGAAAGTTCCGCGCACACACATACGAAATAGAAAAAAACAGTGATGACTCCAGAAGTTTTGACGTGGAAAACCCGTTAAGAAAAATCTACGGAGCCTGGCCCAGTCGCGGAAATCCACTATTGATTGATGATTACATAAATCCATTGTCCCACAAACGGGAAAGAGTAGCTATATTTTTTTCAGATTACAATGTCGACTGATGGTGCCTGGTTGGTGGTGATTTGATGACGGTAGGTGGAGGTTGACGACTGTCGGTAGTGGTCTACAGTTGTCGGCAGTGGTCGTCTGAGGTTGGCGGTGGTCTTCGGCGATCGACGACGGTCGACGATGGAGGTCGGCAGTGGTCGACGGCGGCTGGTGGGGGTTGACGACGGAGGTCGGCGATAGTCGACGAAGGTCGGCGGTGGTCGACGACGATTAGTGGTGATGCTGACCTACAGCTTCTCAAGACCTCAGACTCTCTCTAGACTTCCTGCCCCCTCATGAGGGGGATGAGACTCTACTTATAGTATTTTGGGTGTAATTAATGTAAGAATATGAACAATTTTGATCGGACGGTCCGAAGAGCTTCCCTCGATCATATGACGTTTAATGGACATTTGAGTGCCTTAATGATGTCAGAATGATTGATCTTAGGCTCGTTGGATTCGTCTTGTCGAGTCGCTCGATTTGAGTATAAACTTATCATATTTGACAGTCGTTTGACTTTCCAAATGTATTCATAAATCTTCTAACTATAATTTAAAGACTTGATCTGGGCTTGATTTGAATTGGATTGGGCTAGTTTTCATTAGGTCTGCCTCACTGAACAGGTCAGTTTGACCATAAGTTTGTTGAAATCAGAGCTTTGTATGACTTTTATCAAGATTTGAATATTTCTTGCTTAAAATATCATCTTGAGATTCGTGTCATGCCTCGAGGTTCGTGCTAGATGATGAAAATTTGTTGGTGTGTATCATTTGCCCCCTATTTTCAGGCGAGACCCTTTTTATCATTCAAAAATATCAATATCCGGAGTATTTATGTATAAGAATATGTATATCTTACCTAGTTAAAAATAATTTTTATTTTTGTATAAATAGAAAGCTGAACTCAGCTTAGTTTGTTAGTATCTTTTGCTTTATGTGGGACAGGGGGTTCGAATCCCACCTAAAATAGAATAAATAATATTTATAAAGGAATTAGAAAAGATTAAGGAATTTGAAAGGGCAAAAGAGAAGGAATAAAAATTGAAAAGAGATTTTTTTCTAGAATATAAAAAGTTTTTATTCATTATTATTTATGAGCATTTAATGTTTGCAGTTCTTTTAGATTTCTATATTAATATGCATTTGTTGGTCAAGACTCTTTTTGATCCTATAAATAAAGGCTTGAAAGATAGGGTGGAGGTGTGGCGGTGCGTCGTGGCGACGCGTTGCTGCGGTGCATTGTGGTAATGCGACGCGGCGACACGACGTGGATGTGCGGCGGGGCAGCCTGTTGCAGCGTCGCGACGCGGCGGCGCAGCCAGTTGCGGCGGCACGTCGGGGCAGCTTGTTGTGGCGACATGATAGGGCAACTCATTGCAGCGGTGCAACACGGCGGCTCGGTAGGGCAACCCGTTGCGGCTTTGCGACGCGGCGGGGCAACCCATTGCGGGGGTGCG
>JXCR01141318.1:35545-53156 GCA_002079205.1 Phalaenopsis hybrid cultivar
CCAGATGAATTCTCTTCCATCATAGGAGGTGTTGGAAAATAATTCATCCCATAATGATCTAATTTCTTTGATATTGCAGTAATCTGCGAAGCTAACATAGATATTGCATCAGAATCATGGATACTAGCTACTCTTTTAGGATTTACTCGTTCAGAGAGCCATTAAAAATTGTTGGTAGCCATCTCTTCTAATAATGAATAAGCCTCATTAACATCTATAATCGATCTAAGAGATCCCACTAATCCATTATAAAAAGTTTTAATTATCAGCCAATCTGGTATAATGATGAGAGCATTTTCTAAGAAGATCTTTAAATCTCTCCCAAGCTTCAAATATTGACTCTCCATCAATCTGACAGAACGATGTTATGTCATTTCTAAGTTTAGCAGTTTTGGATGGAGGGAAATATTTGGATAGAAATTTATGTGAAAGTTCTCCCCAAGTTCTAATAGATCCTGGTGTTAACAAATTTAACCACATCTTAGCCTTACCCCTTAGTGAAAAAGAAAAAAGTCTAAGTCTAACAACATTGTCTGAGACTCTATCATATTTAAAAGTAGCATATAGTTCTAAAAAACTAGCGAGGTATAAGTTAGGATCTTCATTTGGTGTACCTCCAAATTGATTGTTTTGTACCATTTGGATAATAGCAGGTTTAAGCTCAAATGAATTAGCAGCTACATCAGGATTTTGGATAGTTAAGTGAATTTCATCTGCTGTAGGATTTGCATAATCTCGTAGGGGTCTAGGTTGGTGTTCATTCTCTATTCCTTGATTGTTCATGTTGTTTTCCATTATATCAGAATTTCTAGGTTCTCTTCTTAATCTTCTAATCCTTCTAACTGTGCGTTTGAATTCTGAATCATAGGGTATAAGATTTTCAGGTCCAAATTCATGCATATAATTTGAAATTAGTACTTAGTAATATAATTAATTAAATATAAAAGCAAGTTGCAATTCAAGTAAAAATTTTCTAATAATCCTAATTTTTCTGTTACTCTAATCGTGATTTAACTCACTNTTGCGGTGACGTGCTGCGGTGGGGCAACGTGTTGGAGCGACGCGTTGCGCCTTGGCGAGGCGTTGCTTCGCTGCGAGGTGTTGCGTTGTGATGATACATGGCAACGAGGTGTTGCACTATGGTGATGCGTTGCGACGATATGTCGTAGCGTGGCGATGCGTTGAGAAGATATGTCGCGGCGTGGCAATGCATTGCGGGGTAGAGAAAAATCTTCCCCGTCCTGCGTGGCAAGCAATGATATCTTCTTTCTTGTTGCGACAAAGTGGAAAGTCATCCTCGTCTAGCGTAGCAGACAAGGAACATGATCTTTTTTCTCGTTGCAGTGAAGTGGAAAGTCGTCTGCATCCTGCGTAGCAGGCAAGCAACGAGATCTTCTTTTTTGTTGCGGTGAAGTGGAAAATCGTCCCCATTCTGTGTAGCAAGAAAACAACACGAACTTCTTTCTTGTTGTGGAGAAGAGGAAAGTCGTCCCCATCCTGCGTAGCGGCAAGCAGCGAGATCTTCTTTCTCGTTGCGTAGAAGAGAAAAGTCGTCCCCATCCTGCGTAGTAGGCAAGCAACGTGTTCTTCTTTCTCGTTTATGTCGTGTATTTTAGAGGAGACTCTCGTGCCACCTTTGCACGTTCTAAAGGTGATGAATAAATGTTATAATTTTGTTGTCGCACTTTGAGGAGAAGATTTTCATATTTATGTGGTGGCGATATCGAGAGACCCCTTGAAGATCATCAGAAGTATTGTCTTTTTCGGGGAGGCGATGTCAACTCAGCTCGAAGATGAGCAGATTTATTGTAGCTCTTGTATAAAAACATGTTGGTATTTGTAGAATTTTTAACAATTAGATGTGACATTTGTGGATGATGATAATGTATTTCCTTGCTTCTTCTATGGTTGTTGTGGCTTCTCAATCATACGAAATTCTTTTAAGGCTCGTAGCCTTCTGAGGTTTTATAGTAGAGACCCTCTTGGGCTTGTCTTCCAGCAACATGATAGCTTCTTATCGGGTCTTGCCTTCTGGGCTTCATTTTCAGTAGCATGGTTTAAAGGAGAGTCTATTGAGGATGTAAGATTAGTTCTGAGTTGTGTAACTGAGGATTCTCGACGGTATTAACTCGTAATAAAAAAAGTCATATGAAATCCAGTTAGAATGGTTGACCTATCCTAAGTTGTTGGTCGAAGCTTTTGCTTAATGACTGTAACCTGTTATGAAAGAGATCGAAGGAAATCCACAATGAAATTTTGACCTATTCGAAGCTGTACGTCGAAGCCTTTGCTTGAAAACGGTAGCCTGTAATGGAAGAGGTCAAATCAAGCCCACGACGATCGATTAATCCCAGAATGAGGTGTCAGAGACGCTCTGCGTTTCTTGAGACTGAGGTGTAGGTTGCAATGGACCGTATGTTGTTTTGGAAATTGGTTGCAATCATAGTCAAGAAAAATGTTTGACAACTTGTCAGTTGTTGCTTTTGAATCTTTTGCCCCTCAGCGGGGGCGTTTTCCATGTGAGCTTGTAAAATAACTTATGTATGGAGCCTTGAAGAGATCAGCTTCCTGATTTGGTTGAAGAGGAACTTCAATAAAATGAGTGGTGTTGAGGAAGCATTATTTGTGTTGATAATTTTCTCACAGTACATGAGCGATTTTCACAGGCTTGTAATCTAAATGAAATATGGGATGACTTCCCCACCACAGTCGTGCCCGAGACGTTGACATGAACAACATTTCAAGACTGCAGTGAAAAATTTCCCCCTAGCCTGGAAGAAGTTGTGACATATTTTGTGTTTGAATATGATGCGAGAAGATAACCCCACTACAATCGTGCCTGGGACGTTGATGTGAATGACCTTTCAAGATTGCAGTGAAGAAATGCCCCTCACATTGAAGAATTTCTTAGAGATGTTCTTCAAGTAGCAAAGAAGATTCCTTTGCCAATTGGATGATCTACATCATTGGGAAATGAAGTAGGGGCTCAGTGTCTTAGAGTTTAAGACAATGTCGAATAGGACTTCGTTTCCCACAGACAGCGCCAAAATGATGCATGCTAGAAAATTCGCGGCGGTAAAGTAACAAATTATCGTCTTAGCGTTGTACGAAAGTTCAGCACACACACATATGATATAGAAAAGCGGTGATGACTCTAGAAGTTTTTACGTTGAAAACCCGTTAGGGAAAGACCACGGGGTCTGGCCCAGTTGCGGAAATCCACTATTGATTGATAATTATAGAAATCCCTTATCTCACAGAAAGGAAAGGGTAACTATACTTTTTAGATTACAATGTTGATTGACGGCGTCTAGTTGGTGGTGATTGATGATGTTAAGTGGAGGTTGACGACAGTCGGCGGTGGTCGACAACAGTTAGTGTTGATCGTCTGAGGTCAGCGGTGGTCGTCGGCGGTGGTCGACGATGGTTGGCGGTGATCGATGACGGAGGTCAGCGATGGTCGATGGAGGTCGTCGACGGAGGTCAGCGGTGGTCGACGGTGGTCGGCGGTGGTTGACGACTATTGGTGGTGATGCTGAGCTGAAGCTTCTTCTCAAGACCTCCGGTTCTCTCTAGACTTCCTCCCCCCTTATGAGAGAGATGGGGCTCTATTTATATTGTTCTGGGTGCAATTAATGCAGGAATATGAACCATTTTGATCGGACGGTCTGTAGAGCTTCCCTTAATCATACGACTTTTATTGGACATTTGAGTGTCTTAATGATGTCAGAATTGAGTGATCCTAGGCTCGCTGATTTGTTTTGTCGAACTGCTCAATTTGAGTATAAACTTGTCATATTTGACAGTCGTTTGACTTTTCAAATGTATTCATAAACCTTTTAACTGTGGTTTAATGACTTGATCTGGGCTTGATTTGACTTGGATTGGGCTAGTTTTCATTAGGTCCAACTCATTGAACAAGTCCACTTGACTATAAGTTACTGAAATCGGAGCTCTAGATGACTTTTTATCAAAATTTGAATGTTTCTTGCTTAAAATATCATCTCGAGATTTGTGCCATGCATTAAGATTCCTGCTAGATGTTGAACATTTGTTGGTGGTGTATCAGGACTATGCTTAATTTTTTGTGTGTACAGTTCTAACACTATTTCAACGATTTTCTTGCTTCCAACCAATTGATAGTGCAATAACACCCTTTTATGTACGAATGGAGATTTGGGCTGAACTACGTAAATTGTGTCATGTTTGATTGTTTGCTTTTTGTGTGATTTTATTTGCCATATTATTTTACACAATAATTTGAAAATCAAGCTGGACTGGTTCGATTCCGATAACAAGTGACTGTGATACCAATGAAGACCCGAAACAAGGTAAGATGATCAGATCAAGTTAGGTTATGTGATCTTATTGTGCCATGGATAATTGCATGCTATAAAATAATTTTAAATAAAAAATGACAGTGATAATTATGTCAATGCATCAGGTAGTTATTCATCTCCTCAAGATTGATGTGATGAGATTTGGCGTCAAAGGGAACTTTGACATGTGGTGATGTGAGGTGATAGATGCATTGTGCTCTTTCAATATGAGGAAAGTTCATGATAGTGATGAAATTCTTGAAGAGATTTTAGAAAGAAATTGACTGAAGATGAAGCGAAGTGCTTATGGCTTGATAAAAAATGGCGTGATAATGGAGTCTTCTACAAAAAAAAATTATGGAGAGAGCTGGAGAATGAATATCTCATGAAGTGGTCGAAGAATCGTCTGCCTATGAAGAGTCGACTCTACAAGTTTCAAATAAGACATGGGGTTACGAATGATGAGCCCTTGAATGATTTTATAAAGATTTTGATAAATTTATTAAATGCAGAATAGGATATTGGAGCTGAAAATAAGACTCTTATCTTTTTTAATTCACTTTGATATGAGTACAAAAATTTCACGATGACTCTCATTCATAAGAATGTGGCATTGAATTTTGGCGAGGTGAATACAGTATTGTTGACTCACAAGTTTAGTTGATGGGATAAGGAGTCCATAAAGATATAGTTTGTTGAGGCACTTATACTTTAATGTGGAATATCTGGGAGGAAAAGGAGAATTGAGCAATGAATAGTGTTAGTGGTGATACTTCTCAAAAGGAGGGTAAGTCTCATTAAAGCAATATTGATAAAAATCAATGTGCTTTTTGTTAAGAGATTGATTTTCAAAAAAAGACTGATTAGAGTTGAAGGAGAAGAAAAAGAGTTTCCTATAGGAAAAAAATTAATCCTATTATGGAGAGCTTTCTCAACATGAATTATGATGTATCATTATATATACTCTCTTATAGTTTATTGATCGCGACTTTATATATGCTTAAAAATATAAGTATTTAATACTGCTGCAAAAAGATATACTTTCTCAGCAACTGTACCAAATCCTTAATAACAGTTATAAATTTGATAAATATGGACGAAATAAATATTCAATAATTGTAAAGTCACACTTATCAATGCAAGTATACGTATCGCTCAAGTAGATTAAATATTCAATAATTGTAAAGTCACACTTATCAACGCAAGTATATGTATCGCTCAAGTAATGGATTCGATAAAGATGGATGTATAAAATATTCAATAATTGTAAAGTTACACTTATCAACGCAAGTATACGTATCGCTCAAGTAATATAAGTTTCAATATTTGTAAAGTCACACTTATCAACGCAAGTATACATATCGCTCAAGTAATATAGGGGCTTCAATAGAGTCCTAGATATCGATCCCATAGGGAGTAACTTTAGAACTACGAACTAAGATTTTAGAAAAGCAAAGTCCTAGATATCGATCCCACAGGGAGTAAGTTTAGAACTACGAACTAAGATTTTAGAAAAGTAATACATTAATCACAACAATGAAGTTCAATTTGCTTATCTGTCACTAATAGAAAATTGAATTTATTACGTAATTTTAATAACTATTAAATAACAAACGATACTAATGAAGGTTTAAATGTGATATTCAATATATAAGAAAGCATCCCTCTCCATGTCAATAAACTATAGTGAATAGATAAAGTGAATTGGTTCAAATTATATTATGCCAAATAGAAGCATACCTATTCTTTACCCTTTGGTCCAGGCNGTTTGAGTTTTTCACTTTCTTCTGTTGTAAGTTGATTGGCTACAAAGACCTTGAGAGACAACTTCTAAACTTTTAATGGTAGTACTACCTCAGACCCATACATAAGTGCATAGGGTGTACACTAAGTGGGAGTCCTGAATGTTGTCTGGTAGGCCCACAAGGCTTCTAATAGTTTGTTATGGCAATCTCTTTTATTTTTGTCTAGTGTCTTCTTCAAAGTATGTACCAGTGTCTTGTTGAAGTCTTCCGTTAAGCCATTTTCCTTGGAATAGTAGATCATAGAGTATCTCCAGTTTATCCTATTCCCCTTGACAAAATTGTTGATTTTTGTGCTCTTAAAGGTTGTCCCATTATCAGAAATTATTCTGCGCAGAACTTCAAAATGGTAGACGACCTGGCTTTTGAAAAATTGAAGGATGTTCTATGTTGTAAGCTCTCATAACGGCACTGTCTCTGCCCATTTAGAAATGTAATATGTAGCAGTAAGTATAAACATGTGTCCTTTAGAGGATGGAGGGTCTATCCGACATACTATATCCGTGCCCCAACACTAGAATGGCCACGAGGCAACGGTTGGGTATAGTACATTCGGAGGTTGGTGCATGACCACCCCATGCACTTGGCACTGGTGACATCTTCTGACTGTATCCATGCAATCGGAAATCATTGCTGTCCAATAATATCCGAGTCGGTTGATCTTCATTTTTATCTTTGGCCCTGACTAGTGAGTGTCACACAATCTCGCATGTACTTCTTTGATAATATTTTGTGCTTCTTCTTTGCTCAAACATCATAACCACATTTGATCGAATGATCTTCTGTAGAGGATATCACCTACTAAAGAGTACAACATAGCCCTTTTTATGATGTGGTGCGTTGTTGACTTGTCCTCTGGCAGCATTCTAGTATGTAAATATTTTATTAATGATTTACGCCAATTTTCATTGATATCAGCAACCACAATCATCGTTTCTTCTTCTTTTCCAAGCATGTGTAGATTGTCGAGGTCGATTCGAGATAAAAAATCATCTCCCTTGTACTGTGATATCATTAGAATCCTTAAGTTGGCATGCCAGCTCCTTAGCAAGTTTTGCTAGAGCGTCGGCATGGGCATTATTTCCCCGAGTAATCTGGTAAAAAATTACACTGGAATTCTATTTAAGAAGCTTTATGGTGTACCGATCATATTCTGCTAATCTTAGTTTCAAAATCTTGTATTATGTGGCGACTTGGTGGATGATGAGTTATGAGTCTCTATAGATGACAATATCTGTTATATCCATCGAGATTGCCAATTATAACCTAGTAATTAAGGCTTCATATTCTACTTCATTGTTGGTATATGGCTCTATCAGGTGATAAGAGAATCTCAACATGCCCTTATCTGGCGTGATGAAGATCAAACCAATTCCTGCTTTACCTGATATAACTGCTCCTGATAGTTTGTCTTTTCTGGCTAACGAAGCTCCATCAAAGTACATCTACCAGCATTGCGCACTGGGGAATTCCATTTGCAATACATGTTCATCTAATAGTTTGCCATTAAGAGGGGACCCAGCTTGAAGTGGGTGTCCAACGAGAAAATCTGCTAAAATATGTCCCTTGATAGCACAGAGGGGAATGAAAGTTATATCAAATTAGAACAATATCATCGACCATCTTGTTAGACATCCGGAGAGTGTTGTTCAGGTCATTAAATATTGCAATGAATTAACTTTCTAAATAAGTGTAATTTTATGAGAAAGCATGTAATGCCTGATTTTTTGGGATGAAAAGATTAAAGTTAAACAATGCTTCTCAATAAGCGGATCCCTTCTCTTCGTCAGTATTAGATGATGACTGAAGCAGTAGTTTACCCTCGTCATTGACTTGGGCTAAGAGGGCTCCAAGAGAGTCATCTAAGGCCGGTATAAAGTATTAAAGGTTTTACCGGGATATGGGCTGCCAAAATAAAAGGTGTCATTAAATATTGCTTAACTTCCTCAAAAGCCAGCTAGCATTTCTCTTCTCAAACAAATTTGGCATCTTTTTTTAACTAATGTTGAGAAGGGCTGACACCTACCTGAGAGATTAGAAATAAAGCGTCTCAGATATGCTAACTGACTGTCTTTTTTTTATAATCAACAAATACAAGAATTTGATGACGCTACTAGAAGATTTAATTTCCAGCAACGGTGTCCAAAGACTTGATCGTGACTTTATAGATGTGTCTGATTTGGTTAAGATGTATAATTATTATTCAATAATGTTAAAGTCAAATTTTTCAATGCAAGTATACGTATCGCTCAAGTAATATAGGGCTCTAATGGAGTCCGAGATATCGATCCCACAGCAAGTTGTTTAAAATTACGGACTAACACGTTTAGAAAAGCAAGAATTTAATCACAACAATGACGGTCCATATGCTTATCTCTCACTAATAGGCAATGGAAATAAATAGATAATTTTAATAACTAATAAGTAACTAATGATAGAAAGTAGGGTGTAATTGCAAGAAAGCATCCTTCTCCTTGTCAAGAAATTATAGTCAATAGATAAAATGAATGAGTTCAATTTATATTGTGCCAAATAGGAGCATGCATATTCTTTACCCTTTGGTCCAGGCATAAAGAACATTGACNATTTTTCTGAATCTCTTCCTTTCTTTATAGCACACAAAATTCCTCTTCGAACCAGCAAGGAGGAAGAAATCTCTCACTTTCTCTCTACTCTTACAATCTTTTGAAGAATTCCTCACAATTTAGACTCTTTACACTTGTTTCACACTTCAATTTTGAGTCTCCCCCCTCTATTTTCAGCTGAAATAGTTTTTTAATGTTGTGGATGAGCTTTCCCAAGAGTTGCCTAAGCATCTCTTCAAAATTTGGCCTTATCCAAAGCCTGATTGGNTCTAAGAGCACTCCTTGAAGTTCCTCTGAATCTCTTCTTTCTTTACAGCACACAAAATTCTTCTTTGAAGCAGCAAGGAGGAAAAATTCTCTCACTTTCTCTCCACTCTTACAATCTCTCAAAGAATTCCTCAAAATATTGGAACCTTTCTAACCTCTAAGAACTCTCTCTAGCACTTCCTAGACTCTTCCGCCCTCTTCCAGGCTCTCCATTTTTTGGCCAAAATAGTCTTTTAAAGTTGTGGATGAGCTTTCCCAAGAGTTGCCTAAGCATCACTTCCAAAGTTGGTGTTATCCAAAGCTTGAGTAGGCATAACCGTCGAGCTTGCCGTCGGCGGCCTCGAGGGCGTCGGCGGCGGACTTCTGAAGAATTTTGTCCTGTAGCGTCGGGGAAAACTTACCGTCGACGGGGTCAAGGGCGTCGTCGGCAGCCTAGTTCAAATCTCCACATTTTGGTCCTTTTCACTCCAAATTTGCTCCTTTTTGCATTTTTTTGCTCCAACGACCCCAATTCATCATTCCTACAACAAAACATCAAAAATACCTTTCTTTAAAGTGCAATATCATAAAAAACAGTATAAAATAGGTATGAAAATCTCAACATATTTTTCTTGGGTCAATCATCCACTTTATCATACGGGTAATAGATCCACCTCATCATGTCTTAAAATCCCCGAGGGATTTCCTAATCTATTATTGGTAAGGTTATAACATCAATCACATTGTTTGGTGATTTTGCCTTTTCCACGCATCCATTTCTGTGGTTTGGAATAGGTCCTTTCCATTAGAAGACCTGCTCGACCCGTGTCCCTTAGGTCAAATATACAGTCGAGAATGATTCTTTCGTCGCTTTCAGAGAAGAGTCTGGTGTACAGCTCCAATCCTCCTAGTATATTGACGAATCTTCCTTAAACTTCTTCATATAATTCAAATTCCCTTTTCTTTACTTTACTCATTTTCTAGTATTCTGCCATAGTGCGATTGGTGGCTGTCAAGGATGCTTCCTCATTTCAATATTAGCAGGAATCAATGTTAGTGATGTCTCTGTATCCAACAGAATATATGATTCTCCCATTGAGTGATCGGTGATCTGAAATCTGCTATCAGTGGATGTATATTTTTCAGAGTGCTGTAACACTTTAGGTGGAGGAAGTTGCAGTTCGGGCATTCTACAAATGCCCCTATAGTTGGTATCCGTGTGGGAATCTCAGCATTTCACATTGGGCAATCTACATAAAGATCATCTGCAACCTCTGGTATCATCAGATCTGTAGTGAACTCAGACTCATCCACTGTGGTAGGCAAGTTGGAGGAAGTCTCTTTCATGTATGGATCGTAGATTTTCCCCTCAGGAATTGGGATAAGCAAGTTTTCTGCCTCCTTCTGGCATCTTCTTTCTTCACATAGGAATGCTCTATGTTTTTTACGATTGGCATTTCTGCGTTGAGTCCTTCGTAACAGCGTATCTGACAGTCTCTCATCATCAACAGTCACTAGACCTCTATTGGTGCAATTATCATTGATGGCAAATGACTAGTCTCCTCCATTAGATCTTGCTGCACTATCACTTTCTTCCCCTTCAGTGTGGAATCCTCCTTGGTGCTGATCTTTAACAGTGATGGTAGCCTGCTGACCACGTCCATCAGGGGACCCTCATAGTCTACATCGACTTGACCGAAGTTCATGTAGAAGTCTATGATGCCACCCTGCGGTACCATTTTCTCGTTAAGTGTGAGATTTTAGCCTTCCTTGAAAGCAAAAATCAGCTTCTTTGATAACATTTTCTCTGTAAATGACAAGAAAACATCAGCACGCTAAAATTTAGTAGGAACAAGAACAAAACAAAGTGTTTATTAGACAAAATTTTAGTTTATGTTGGTGAAAAGATCATTTATTTATGTATATATAATGTTTAATTTAGTAAAACGTCAAACTTAAAAGTGAAAGAAGAAAATTAAAGTATGTTAATTCAAAAATTTTCATTTTATCGAGATTAATTTTATTACAAAATTTTTGGACCTGGTCAGAGACGTTTGGTCAAATAAATAACCAAAGAACAATCAAAATTTCACAATTTTAATTCAAGTAATATCAAGTTGCATAGTATGTCTTCAGGTATCATCCGTTGATTGGCAACATGGGTCTTTTGCCTCGAATATCCACTAGCTGGTAGGCTCATTTTGCGTAGACCTTTTCTATGACAAATGGTCCCTCCCAAGTTGGCTCAAATTTTCCACCTACTTTGCGGCGTGCAAGAATAGGCCTTTTGAGAACAAGTACGAGATCACCAAATTTGAATTTCCTTAGGTGGACCAATTTGTCATGAGCTTGTATCATCCTCACCTGGTAAAGCTCCAAATGTTGTTGTGCTTCTAGTCGCTTTCCTTCAAGACTTTCCAATTCTTCAAGTTTGAGTTTTTCACTTTCTTCTGTTGTAAGTTGATTGGCTACAAAGACCTTGAGAGACAACTTCTAAACTTTTAATGGTAGTACTACCTCAGACCCATACATAAGTGCATAGGGTGTACACTAAGTGGGAGTCCTGAATGTTGTCTGGTAGGCCCACAAGGCTTCTNTTAAGCTCTTTGGAGTATAACGAAGGTGTGAAGAATCTCTGATTGAGGCTACACCTTTCGGAGNTCATCAAAAAAGGTATAAAATAGGTATGAAAATCTCAACATATTTTCTTCTGGTCAAAATCCCCCAAACTTAACTATTACTTGTCCTCAAGTAATTTTAATACTATATAAAAGTTATGATCTACTTTAGTAAAGTTTTAATTTAGAAATACTATAAGTTTGATTTAAATAAATATCATANATAGTAAAGTTTTAATATAGAAATATTATAAGTTTTATTTAAATAAATATCGTAATGAGATTTTTAGAAAAAAATCAAGTAATTGAATTAACTCTCTAGCCATAAGATTATCTAGTCATCAAATTTAAGAGTTCTAGTCTTCTATTCATTTCAAGAATGACTATATGTTGTAATATTAAGTCACTTAAAATAGTTAAAAGATATGAAGTTCATGAGAACTCTACTAGTAAAAGATCTATTCCATAAATATAAGTTCAGGAATGTATTTAGGTTTTCCCTTTAGGTAGGTCAGTGAAGCAATTTTGATTAGACATATCCTTAAGCTTCTCCATACTTCCCTAATTTTTTTTTCTTTCTTTTCTCTTTTTCTTTTGGATTGTTTTCAATCCTATGTAATTTTCTTTTCTTTTCAGTGATTGTTTTCAATCCTTTCTTTTTTCTTTTTCAAGTGAGGATTACTATATCAAGATAGCCTTTAATGATTTTGAACATCACCTTTCTTTCCCTAAATTTGAAACTCAAAGCATTCCTTTACCTTATAAGTATTTCATAGCCTTTACATCATTGATCCCCAATCTTTTCTTCTCAAATGAATTTCTAGATTCTTAATACTTCAAAATCTAGTTTCCTTTTACTTTAAATAGTTAACTATAATCTTATTCTTTTATACTTAATATCTTAAGTTACACAATTAATTTTCATTACAAAAATATCTCTTTAAATCTACTATAATATTTAAATAGCTACAAAAATATAGTTACCTGAATTAAATTAACTACATAAAATCATATAAATAATTTTTGAAAATAATTAAATAGAGGACATCTAATAGTTAATCTTTTTCTTCCCTCCCCCAAACTTAAATTTTTCAATATAAAATAATACAGTTGGAAAGAAAAACTCTAAATATAAATCATACCTCAGTATTTTAGGCATTTTATCATTCTGAAATTTTTGCAAGCCTTCTCAAAATTTCTACTTCACCTGGTCTGTAATATTAGGAGCTTTCTACACATATAATTCATTAGAGGAATTTCTGGGTAATGAAATTTTGAAATAAGTATAAAACTAAAATAATAAACAAGCACAACATTTTCTAACACAAACACAATACTAACAAAATAATTAAAATTACGAAATAAAAATCACATTACATTGCAATTCCAAATACTACTCAACATCTATTAAACTACACATGCAAATTTAATTATAACACTAACTTTATAATAGAAATGAAAAGCTATCCAACTACACATAATAATAAAAATGAACGTTCAAATACACAAACATCCATTTCTATTACAAAAAGATTACAGAAATAAAAGTACAAGTACAAGTACATCAATTACATTTAAATATCAAAATCCTAAGCTATGTCTTCGTCGCCTTGATCAGCAGGTGGATTGGGTTGATACTGAGTATATCAAGGGCACTCAAGAAAAGTAATATCAGGCTCACCTCTGTAGTGTCAGGCCTGAGCTTCATAACAGGCTACCTCAAAATTTGAATGTCTCTGAAGGTGCTCACTATCATAATCGTATCAATGTTCTAAACCTCCAATCCTTTCATTTATTAACTCTATGCTCTTCCGCTGCAAGTTCAACTCATTCATCAAATCAGAGAGCGTAGGGGAACTAGAAGGTGTAAGGTCATAACTTGTAGAGGGGACAACTCTACTAGTAGAAGGTTCTTGACTTCTACTTCCAGTTCTCCATTTCTCATGGGATTCATAATAAATTGAATTTACTAATGGGTTTCATAGGGTATACCCATTCTTCATCTCCAATTTTCACTCCAGAAAGTTTGTAAATTGCATAAATAAGTCCAGGATGTCCTAGACCTCAACTTGTCTCACTCCTTGCTGTAGTCAATATATTCTTAAGAATAACTCTCCCCACATTTATAGTTATATTATTCTGAATACAGAAATTCAGAATAGCTCCATCTCTAGTTACCTCATTATGGTGATAAGTCGGTAACAGAGTAGAAGAAATGAAATAGTGTCAGGCCTTAGAGGTGTCATTCAACATGGAAGCAGAAAAATTTACTCGTTCTCGCTACTTTATCTTTCATGTGCCTTTCGCATCAGTGAGAAAGTTGATCACATCATTCAGGGGGCCTTCCATCATACTGAAGGATTCATACTAGCAACTATAAGAGTCTGGGACTTCGTAAAAGGTGTTGATGCAGGCAACAGGAAATTCAATCGGATATCCACTCACTTGAACGATTCCGTCTTCAGAATAGATTACATTGGCATAGAACCCTTCACAACATTTGTATCAACTTTATTGGTGGTGTAATAAAAGTTTTTCCACCTTCGCTTGGTAATAACTCGTTCAACTTCTCCTCCCGGACTTTCAAAAACTCGATCTTGTATACTGTTCTTTCCTTTAAATATTGAAGTAAATTTTGTTTGAGCCATTGCATTGACGAAGCGAGACTCGTTGAACTCAACCCATCTCTTTTATCGTAGAGCCATTTCAATCTAATCAAATTATAGAAAAATTCTAAAAATTACTTTAAATATGCAAATCATGGCTTCCAATAGTAATTCTAAGAGTTCAACACTGAGATCCATGAATTTCTTCCCAAATTTTTTTTACATTTTCAAATTTTTTGGATCTCCTTAATGTGGAAGAAATCCATGGTGGAAATCAAATATTTTTAGCTTGGAGTGAAGAATCTCCACAATCTGGAAGAAATCCATGGTGAAAGTCAAATATTTTTAGTTTGGAGTGAAGCTCTTACCTAGAGATGATCAAATCCGGTGTCAAAAAGTATTAAAATCACCTCCCAATCCAAGATCTCTCAAGCCCTTGGTCGAAAACGGCATTTTAAGGAGGAATGGGATGATGAATAGTGGCGGTTGACTGGTCAAAATCACGGTTAAAGTTTTTTTTTCGTAAGCTCGCCGTTGGTGGGGTTGATGGCACCGTCGGGACGCTCTATTGGAATTAAATCCTAAGTCTCGGGAAAAATCCGCTGTCAGCGGCGTCGAGGGCGCTGTCGGTGGGCTCTATTGATTTTGGTTCAAATCCTGGATTTTCATGATTTTGATTAATTTCATGCCTTAACGACATCTTTTCAATCATTATAGACATAATTTTAAGTGAGTAAATGATGTACTTAGCACATATAAACTTTCACAACACAAAACATCACACTTACATATAAATTCCAAGGGGTACAATATACTTTATATAACACACCTAAGTTTGGTATTTTCTCAACCATAATACATTTATTCAACGTCGCAATCCAAGCCACAATACTCAAAACACTGAAAATAAAACATCCTATGCTTAGTCTCAACTATACAAAAATCTAAAAGCATAATTCTAAAGCAAAGTAAATAGAAAGTTCAAATCAAAATAATAGATAGACAGACATGTAGTAATATGAATCTACTATTCTTCAGATTCAGTACTAAATTCTCCTCTTAGATCACCCATTGATTGCACATGAATGAAGAGGTTGTAGAGGGGTCAGAATGGAAATTCTTCAGTAGAATCCTCCTCTATCAAATTCATCCTCCTCATCAGTCGTATCAAACTATCTTCTAAATGTTCAGAGTGCTCAAAATATTCTTTCATCCTCCAGTCCAAATGATTAAAGAAATCAGAGATATTATTAATCGCATTCATGACATTTTGTACCTCGTTCTCTAATTTCTTGATTCGGCACATGATCACCAGAGACTTGTCAGAAATTAAGGGTTGAACTGGGAGTGAATTTTGAGATGATTGATCTACTATAATAACCATATCATTTTCATCTTCAAAAGTTGAGAATCTATCAGTTGAGTCCAAAGGCTTCCAAGGTAGCAGAACCTTTTCCCAATTTTTGTAGGAGACTTGGAAGTGACTGCAAAGTGAGAAAATTATGAAGGGGTGTCCAAGCCCATAAGTTGATCCATGAACGATCAGGCCCAAAAACAAATTCACAATTATGGATCCAATGTTGATCGGCAATCCACTTTGGATGCAGTAATTCAAAATAGCACTTTCTTTTGAAATTTTACCGATCTTCATTGTCGGTAACAGTTTCATTAAAATGAAAAAAAGCCAATGTTTTGAAATAGGATTTAGGAGTGTCGCAGAAAAACTAACAACCCATTTTCTCTTGTTTCTCAATTGTCAGTTTCGTCCGTTAAATATTGGTAAATTTCATTCATCTGGTTCTCGTTGGGAAGAAATTGGAATAGTGGTAGACAGGAACGTTCTGGATCATGTATAATTAATTGATTCATGCAGGAGTGAAAGTGATCCATCTTCCTCGCACACAAACAATTCCCTGGTTGATTCCATGTAAATTTGCATAAAATTCTTTTACCACAGGAACCACCACAGTGGCAGTAGTGTAGCACAACACTTCCCATCTTCGCCGCACTATCATTTCTTCAATTGCCATCGTGGGATTATTCAATCCGTAATTTAGGAATCCTCGTTCCTTGATCAATCTTTTCTTCGTCAGTAACTTGTTGAAGATTCGCTGCGCTTCCGCACTAATAAACTTCTGCCGATTGAAAACTCGTTTTCTGGGATTATCAGGGGAATTGGATGCCATAAGAATGGGATTGGTGGAGTTTCACTTCATTTTGGAGGGAAAATATGAACTAGGAATTAAATTTTGGAGTTTAAAAGGATAATTCCTGCCCAAAAACCACCAAAAACTGCCATTTGAACCCAAGTAACCGCCATTTCACCGGTATCGCAGTCGGCGGGGGTGATAACATCGTCAAAGAGCCTCTGTNCATAAATAAGTCCAGGATGTCCTAGACCTCCACTAGTCTCACTCATCGCTGTAGTCAATATATTCTTAAGAATTATTCTCCCCACATTTATAGTTTTACTATTCAGAATACAGAAATTTAGAATAGCTCTATCTCTAGTTACCTCACTATGGTGATAAGTCTGTAACAGAGTAGAAGAAATGAAATAGTGCCACACCTTAGAGGTGGAATTCAACATGGAAGTAGAAAATTTTACCTGTTCTCGTTGTTTTATCTTCTATTTTCCTTTCCCATCAGTAAGAAAGTTGATCACATCATTAAGGGGGCCTTCCATCGTACTAAAGGATTCATAGTGGCATCTGTAAGAGTCTGGGATTTCATAAAAAGTGTTTATGCGGGCGGCAGTAAACTCAACAAGGAATCTACGCACTTGAACCATTTTGTTATCAGAATAAATCACAATGGCGTAGAACTCTTTCACAACATTTACATCAGCTTTATTGGTGGTGTAACAAAAGTTTTCCCACCTCCGCTCGGCAATAACTCGTNGAACAGCAATTCCTAACACAAGCACAATACTAAAGAATTAAAACTAAAATGCAAAATAAAAATCACAATCCACAATACTACTCAACATCTATTAAACTACACATGCACATTTAACTACCACACTAACTTTATAACGAAAATTAAAATTATCCAAGTACATAGAATAATAAAAATGAAAGTCCAAATACTCAAACTTCCATTTCTATTCCAAACAGTCTACATAAAATAAAAATATAAACATAATTACATAAATTTCATTCTATATCAAAATCCCAAGCTATATCTTCATCTCTTTGATCAGGAGGTGGATTGGGTTGATACTGAGTATATTGGGGGCACTCAAGAAATGTAACATCAGGCTCACCTCTGTAGTGTCGGGCCTGAGCTTCATAATAAGCTACCTCAAAATTTGAATGCCTCTTAAGGTACTCACTATTAAAATCATGTCGGCATTCTAAACCTCCAATCCTTTCACTTATCAATTCTATACTCTTCCGCTGCAAGGTTAACTCACTCATCAAATCAGAGAGGGTA
>JXCR01141318.1:73901-83995 GCA_002079205.1 Phalaenopsis hybrid cultivar
ATTATAGACATAATTTTAAGTGACTAAATGATATACTTAGCACATATAAACTTTCACAACACAAAACATCACATTTATATATAAATTCAAAGGGGTACAATATATGTTACATAACACACCTAAGTTTGGTATTTTCTCAATCTCAATACATTAATTCAGTGTCACAATCCGAGCCACAACACTCAAAACGCTGAAAACAAAAACATCCTATGCTTAGTCTCACTTATAGAGAGATCTACAAGCATAATTCTAAAGCAAAACAAATTCAATGTTCAAATCAAAATACATAGATAGACAGATAGGTAGTCATATAAATCTACTAATCCTTAGACTCGGTACTCGATTCTCCTCTGAGATCACCCATTGATTGGCATGAATGAAAAGGTTGTAGAAGGGTCGAAATGGAAATTCTTCATTGGAATCCTCTTCTATTAACTTTATCCTCCTCATCAGTCGTATCAAGCTATCTTCTAAATGTTCAGAGTGCTCAAAATGCCCTTCATCCTCCAGTCTAAATGATCAAAGAAATAGGAGATATTATTAATTGCATTCATGACATTTTGTATCTTTTTTTCCAATTTCTTGAATCGGCGCAGGATCACCAGAGACTTATCAGGGACTAAGGGTTGAACTGGCAGTGAATTCTGAGACGCTTAATCTACTATAATTGCCATGTCATTTTCATCTTCAAAAATTGGAAATCTCTTAGTTGGATCCAAAGGCTTTCAAGGTAGCAGTACCTTTTCCCAATTTTCATAGGACACTTGGAACTGACTGCAAAGTGAGAAAATTGTGGAGGGGTGTCCAAGCCCATAAGTTGATCCGTGAGTGATCAGGCTCAAAACCGACTTCACAATTATAGATCCAATGTTGATCGGCAATCCGCTTTGGATGCAGTAATTCAAAATGGCACTTTCTTTAGAAACTTTATCGATCTTCATTGTCGGTAACAGTTTTGCAGAAATGAAAAAGTGCCAATGTTTAGAAACAGGATTCAGGAGTGTTGCAGAAAAACTAACATACGAAATGAAAAAGTGCCAATGTTTCGAAACAGGATTCAGGAGCGTTGCAGAAAAACCAACATACCCGTTTTCTCTTGTTTCCCAGTCGTCAGTTTTGTCCGTTAAATATTGGTAAATCTCATTCATCTTGGTTTCTTATTGAGACAAATTTGGAATAGTGGTAGACAAGACATTCTCTATCATATATAATTCATTGATCCGTTCAGGAGTGAAAGTGATCCATCTTCCTTGCACATGAACAACTCCTTAGTTGATTCCATGTAAATTTGCATAAAATTCATTTACCACAGGAACCACCACGACAGCAGTAGTATAGCACAACACTTCCCATCTTCGCCGCACTGTCGTTTCTTCAATATCCATCCTGGGATTATTCAATCTGCGATTCACGAATCTTCGTTCTTTGATCAATCTTTTCTTCATCGGCAACTTGTTGAAGATTCACTGCGCTTACGCACTAATAAACTTTCACCGATTGAAAACTCGCATTCCGAGATTATCAGAGAAATTAGACACCATAGGAATGAAATTAGTAGAGTTTCACCTTGTTTTTGGAGGGAAACAATGAACTAGAATTTGAATTTTTGAGTTTAAAAAGGCAATTCCCGCCCAAAAACCGCCAAAAAACGCCATTTGAAGCTGCATAATTGTCAGTTCACCGATCTCGCCATCGGTGGGGTCAATGGCGCCGTCGGCAAGCCTCTGTATTAATTTTGTCTGGACTCTCGGGAAAAACCCGCCGTCGGCTGTGTCGAGGGTGCCGTCGGCACCCAAGGAAAAATTTGTACAGTTTTGCTCTGGTCTAAATGCGTTCCAATTTTTCTTCATGGATCCAATTTTTAAGTTGTTTCATGGGTAAATTAGAGTAGTAGAGCTTAATACTACCACAAACTAGCAATAATTTCAAATAAAAACTACTATAATCGCAATAAAAATAAAGATAAATATGGGTTGCCTCCCATAAAGCGCTTGGTTTAACGTCATCAGCCCGACCTATTCAGGTGTCATTCAGGTTGGCTGATCATTAAAACATCTTTAAATTTTGGTCTTTTACCCTCATAATATGGTTTTAATCTGTGTCCATTTACTTTAAACTTTTCGTTTTCTGATCTTCAATTTCAATAGCTCTGTAAGTATAAACTTGAGTCACAGTAAATGACCCTAACCAATGAGACTTCAATTTCCTAGATTTCAACAGCTCCGTAAGTATAAACTTGAGTCATAGTAAAGGGTCCTAACTAACGAGACTTCAATTTCTCTGATTTCAACAGCTCCGTAAGTATAAACTTGAGTCATAGTAAAGGGTCCTAACTAACGAGACTTCAATTCAAGAGACTTCAATTAAATAACTTAAACCTAGTGTTGCAAAGTAAAACTTCTTGTCCTGATTCAAAGTTCTTCTGTTTAATCTTCCGATCATGCCATAACTTTAATTTTTCCTTATAAATTCTATCGTTATCATAAGACTCATTTCTTAATTCTTCCAATTCATTTAATTGTAACAATCTCTTCTTACAGCATCTTTCAAATTATAATTGAATTCTTTAATCGCCCAATATGCTTTATGCTCCAATTCTTACAAGCATCTTTCAAATTATAATTGAATTCTTTAATCGCCCAATATAATTATAATTGAATTCTTTAATCGCCCAATATGCTTTATGCTCCAATTCTACTAGTAAGTGAAAGTCTTTTTAAAAATCAGTCTGTAAGTAGTCATTCCAATAGAAGTTTTATAAGCAGTCCTGTAAGCCCATAATGCAGTGTCCAATCTAGTGGACCAATCTACTCTACAAGTCTTTTTAAGTATTTGTTTAATCTCTCTATTAGAAACTTCAGCTAACCCACTGGTTTGAGTGTGAAAGGAAGTAGAGATTCTATGAATAATATTAAACTTTTCTATCAATCTCTGAATGTATTTATTCCTATCTTTTCAAGTATTTGTTTAATCTCTCTATTAGAAACTTCAGCTAACCCACTAGTTTGAGGGTGTAGCAATATAGATTCTATGAATAATATTAAATTTTTCTGCCAATCTCTGAATGTATTTATTTCTAAAATGGTAGTAGAAATTCTATGAATAATATTAAATTTTTCTACCAATCTCTGAATATATTTATTCCTAAAATGGGATCCTCTCATCAGTGATAATCATTCTAGGCATTCCGTATCTAGTGAAAATATTTTACATTAAAAATCTTGAAACACTTTTAGCGTCACGAGGTAAATCTTGTGCTTCAATCTACTTAGAAACGTAGTCCACTACAATTAATATATATAAGTTCCCAAATGAAGAAATAAATTGTCTCATAAAATCTAATCCCCAAACGTCAAAGATCTCAATTTCTAACATGAAATTCAGAGGCATTTCATTTCTTCTAAATATATTGCCTACTCGTTGACATCAATAACAAGTTTTATGTATCTCTAAACATCTCTAAAGATGGTAGGCCAATAAAATCCAGCCTGTAAAATTTTATAAGCAGTTTTATCAATCCCAAAATGTTCTATAAATTCAGAATCATGACATTTCTGAATGATCAGCTCAGTTTCTTCATAAGGTACACATCTCCTCATAANTGATTAATTTTTCCTTTAATAACTAAAAGACATTTAAACAACTTTCAGAAAATTCAAATTTCTTGTCCTTTTCTAAAAGTTGGCGTAGAGTTCTAGTAATTTTTGAAAAATCTTTAATAAAACGCCTGTAAAATCCAACATGTCCAAGAAAACTCGTTTAGTAACTTTTGAAAAATCTTTAATAAAACGCCTATAAAATCCAACATGTCCAAGAAAACTCCTAACCTCTCTAAAAAATCTTTAATAAAACGCCTATAAAATCCAACATGTCCAAGAAAACTCCTAACCTCTCTTTACATTACGTAGGAGGTGTTAGTTTAGATATAACTTGAATTTTTGCAGGGTCTACTTCCATACCATTTTTTAATTAGTAAAATCCAACATGTCCAAGAAAACTCCTAACCTTTCTTACATTAGTAGGAGGTGTTAGTTTAGATATAATTGAATTTTTGCAGGGTCAGCTTCCATACCATCTTCCAAAATTTTATGCCCTAACACAATTCCTCCTGCAACCATAAATTAATTTTTGCAGGGTTTGCTTCCATACCATCTTCCAAAATTTTATGCCCTAACACAATTCCTCCTGCGTTGCAGGGTCTGCTTCCATACCATCTTCCAAAATTTTATGCCCTAACACAATTCCTCCTGCAAAACTTCTAACCCCTCTTACATTAGTAGGAGGTGTTAATTTAGATATAACTTGAATTTTTGCATAACCTCTCTTACATTAGTAGGAGGTGTTAGTTTAGATATAACTTGAATTTTTGCAGGGTCTCTATACTATCTTCTGAAATTTTATGCCGTAACACATTTCCTCCTGCAACCATAAATTAACATTTTTCCCAATTTAGAACCAATATAATTGTTTTGCATAACTCTAAAACTTTTTCAAGGTAACTAAAGCATGCATCAAATGATGTTCCAAATACAGAGAAATCATCCATAAATACTTCCAATCCATCATCAACTAGCTTACAACATTACATAATCCAAAAGGCATTCTTCGAAAAGCAAAAGTTCCAAAAGGACTAGTAAATGATGTCTTTTCTTAATCCTNTCTTCGAAAACCAAAAGTTCCAAAAGGGCTAGTAAATGTTGTCTTTTCTTGATCCTCAGGAGCAATAGAAATTTGATGGTAACCGGTATATCCATCTNAATCCACTATTTGATCTAAAAAGGGTAAAGGGAAGTGATCTTTTTTAGTGGCGGTGTTTAATTTTGTATAATCAATGCAAATACGCCACCCAGTAACTTGTCTGATAGGTATTAATTCATTATTNTCCTATAATCATTGCAAATACGCCACCCAGTAACTTGTCTGATATGTATTAATTCATTATTTTCTTTTGTTTCAATAGTCACTCCTCCTTTCATCGGAACACAATGAATAGGACTTACCCACGCACTATCTAAAATAAGATATATAATTCCAGTGTCTAACCATTTCAAAATTTCCTTCTTANCGAAATAGGATATATAATTCCAGTATCTAACCATTTCAAAATTTCTTTTTGAACTACTTCTTTCATCAGCAGATTTAATCTCCTTTGTGGATCAACTCTTGGTTTATATTGTTCATCTAATATAATTCTGTGCGAGTTTAATCTCCTTTATGGATCAACTCTTGGTTTATATTGTTCATCTAATATAATTCTGTGCATACATATCGAATGACTGATTCCTTTAATATCAGCTAAGGTCCAACCAAAAACTTTCTTATATCTTTTTAATGACTGATTCCCTTAATGTCAGCTAAGGTCCAACCAAAAGCTTTCTTATATCTTTTCAATGTATCTAAGGAGTCCCTTAATATCAGCTAAGGTCCAACTAAAAGCTTTCTTATATCTTTTTAATGTATCTAACAATCTTTGCTCTTATAGATCATTTAATTCTGAAGATATAATAACATGTAATGTAGATGAGTCTCCTAAAAATACATACTAAGCAATATTTTTAACTCAAGTTTAGGTGGTTTTATAATTGATGGAAATAGATTCTTATCAGCATTTTTGTAATATCCAACATCTCAAATCTTTCCTGAATATAATCTAATTCTTCATTTTCTAATTCGTCCAAAATAACTTCATCATTCTCTTCAACGTAATATCCAACATCTCAAATCTTTCCTTAACATAATCTAATTCTTCATTTTCTAATTCGTCCAAAATAACTTTGTCATTCTGTTCAAATTATTCCTTCTCTACAAAATGTTCTTCTTCTTCAAAATGCTTTTTATCTTCAAAATGTTCTTTAAAATATTTGTTCAATAGATGTTCAATAATTTCCATGCGAAAATATTCATTATCTCTTTCAACAGCAGGGTAGTTCAGTAGATGTTCAATAATTTCCTTGCAAAAATATTTATTATCTCTTTCAACAGCAGGATATTTCATAGATTTCGCAATGTTAAAAGTCACTTCTTGATCATTAACTCTNATGGATTTAATCTCCTTTGTGGATCAACTCTTAGTTTATATTGTTCATCTAATATAATTTTGTGCATACAGATTGATGGCTGATTCCCTTCCAACCAAAAGCTTTCTTATACCTTTTCAATGTATCTAACAGTCTTTGCTCTTGTAGATCATCTAATTCTAAAGATATAATAACAGGTAATGTAGATGAGTCTCCTAAAAATACATACTTCAAGTGACTAGGCAATACTTTCAACTCAAGTTCAGGTGCTTTTATAATTGACAGAAATAGATTTTTATCAGCATTTATCTGTAATATCCAACATCTCAAATCTTTCCTGAACACAATCTAATTCTTCATTTTCTAATTCTTCCAAAATAACTTTGTCATTCTTTTTAAATTCTTCCTTCTCTATAAAATGTTCTTCTCCTTCAAAATGCTTTTTATCTTCAAAATCTTCTTTAAAATGTTCGTGCAGTAGATGTTCAATAATTTCCATGCAAAAACATTCATTATCTCTTTCAACAGCAGGGTATTCGCAATATTAAAAGCCATTAACTCTCATATTTAATTCTCCTTTTTGAACATCTATCATAGCTTTTCTAGTAGCTAAAAATGTTAACTTTCATAGTTAATTCTCCCTATTGAACATTTATCATAGCTCTTCCAATAGCTAAAAAATGTCTCCCTAAAATTATAGGTAATTAACTCCCATAGTTAATTCTCCTTTTTGAACATCTATCATAGCTTTTCCAGTAGCTAAAAATGGAACGCTCATAGTTAATTCTCTTTTTTGAACATCTATCATAGCTTTTCCAGTAGCTACAAATGATCTCCCAAAAATAATAGGTATTTCTTTATCTTCCTCCATATCTAAAACAATGAAATCTATAGGAAAGATAAATTTATCCAGTTTTAGTAACACATCTTCTATAACTCCCTTAGGATATGTAACTGAACGATCCGCTAACTATAGAGTTACAAAAGTACGTGAGACTTCTTCTAATCCTAATCTTTTGAAAATTGATAGAGGCATAAGATTAATGCTGACTCAGTAGGTGAGACTTCTCCTAATCCTAATCTTTTGAAAATTGATAGAGGCATAAGATTAATGCCGTCTTAATCCTAATCTTTTGAAAATTGATAGAGGCATAAGATTAATGCTGTCTCCCAAATCACATAAAGCTCTTTCATAAAATTTTTCACTGATCGCACACGATATAGTGAAACTACCAGGATCTTTTAATTTTTCAGGAAGCATTTTCTAAATAATTGCACTACACTCTTCGCTAAGTGCAACAGTTTCATTATCCATGAACTTCCTTTTCTGCATCTGCTCTAAAGCTTCTACGAAGGGAAATCTTTCATAAATTTCACATAATTGGGCATTTGCTCTAAAGCTTCTACGAAGGCAATATTTACTGTTAATTTCTTAAGAATTTATAAAAATTTGGAAAAATATTTATTCTGTTTATGTTGCTTCAATCTTTGAGGAAACGGTGGTGGAGGTTTCTCTATAGTAATTTTCATTGGTGTAAATGGATACTCTAAGTCTGGGTACTCATGATCCTTCTCTTTTTCGGTATCCACTTTCTCTTTTTCAGCTTCTAATTCTTTTTGCACCCTTGTTTCCAATTCTTTTCCACTTTGTAATTATATGGCTTTGATTTGTTCTTTTTCTTGGTCTTTAGGATTTGGTTCCACAGTACTATGAAAAGTTCCTAATGTTCGGTTACTAAGTGCAGTAGCGATATGCCCTAATTGGTTTTCAATATTCTTAATAGCAGTTCCTTGTTTTTGTAATTGATTTCCTTGAATTTGTAATTTATTTCCTTGATTCTGCAATTGTTGACCATGTTTAATATCAGCTCTTCCATAGACAACTTCTTCTCCTTAATTTAAGTATTACTGTTAAATCCTGGAGGATAAGAAGGTCGATAATTAACATTTCCTTAGTTGGATAAATTTTGTAATGGGTTCACTGGGTTGTTTGGCCATTGTTGATTTGTAGAGGAATTGTTATTCCAATTAAAATTTGGATGATTCTTCCAACCTGGTTATAATAATTTAAATAAGGGTTGTTGGGCCTCTTAATAGTATTTAAGGTCTCATATGAAGGTTGAACATCCACAAATTGCCCAGATGAATTCTCTTCCATCATAGGTATTCGAGAATAATAATGATCTAATTTCTTTGATATTGCAACAATCTGTGAAGCTAACATAGGTGTTGGAGAATAATTCATCCCATAATGATCTAATTTCTTTGATATTGCAGCAATCTGCGAAGTTAACATAGATCACAATGATCTAATTTCTTTGATATTGCAGCAATCTGCGAAGCTAACATAGATATTGCATCAGAATGATACTAGCTACTCTTTTAGGATTTACCCTCTTAGAAGGCCATTAAAAATTGTTGGTAGCCATCTCTTCTATTAATGAAAAAGCCTCATCAAAAGGTTTTGACATTAAAGAACCACTNTTGCAACTCAAGTACTTTGGTCCCCAATAAAGCCATAGTATTCTCCATTTTTTTGATCTTCTCTGATATCCCTTCAATACTAACGACTAAGAAATATTTCATAGTTTTTACATCATTGAGCCCCAATCTTTTCTTCTCAAATGAATTTCTAGATTTTTAATACNTGCATTTCCTAAGAAGATCTTTAAATCTCTCCCAAGCTTCATATAATGACTCTCCATCAATCTGACAGAACGATGTTATGTCATTTCATAGTTTAGCAGTCTTGGATGGAGGGAAATATTTGGATAGAAATTTCTGTGACAGTTCTCCCCTCTAGCAGTTTTGGATGGAGGGAAATATTTGGATAGAAATTTCTGTAACAGTTCTCCCCAAGTTTTAATAAATCCAGATGCTAACGAGTTTAACCACATCTTAGCCTTATTCCTCGGTGAAAAAGGAAAAAAGTCTAAGTCTAATAACATCGTTTGAGACTCTATCATATTTAAAAGTAGTACATAATTCTAAAAAACTAGCGAGGTATAAGTTAGGATCTTCATTTGGTGTCTTTCACAAATTGATTGTTTTGTACCACTTGGATAATAGCAGGTTTAAGCTCAAATGAATTAGCAGCTACATCAGGATTTTGGATAGATAAGTGAATTTCATCTACCGTAGGATTTGCATAATCTCTTAAGGGTCTAGGTTGGTGTTCATTCTCTATTCCTTGATTATTCTAATGTTTTCCATTGTATCACAATTTTTAGGTTTTCTTTTTAATTTTCTAATTTTTCTAACAGTTTGTTCTAATTCTGAATCGTATGGTATAAGATTTTCAAGTCCAACTTTGCGCATATAATTTAAAATTAGTACTCAAAAATATAATTAAAAATATAAATATAAATATATAAATATATAGATAAGTTACAATTTAAGAAAAAACTTTTTAATAATTCTAATATCTCCGTTACACTTAAAATTCTCCCCGGCAACGACGCCAAAAACTTGACCGACCTTTTTCTTTTTGTAAATCAACAATTACAAGAATTTGATGATGCTACTAAAAGATTTAAATTCCAGCAACGGTGTCAAAATCTTGACTGCGACTTTATATATATGTGTTTGATTTAATAAAGATGTATGTCAAAAATCTTGACTGCGACTTTATATATATGTGTTTGATTTAATAAAGATGTATAGGTAAATATCAATATATGTTAAAAGTTGAATTTGTCAAGCAATTATACGTATCTCTCAAGTAATATAGAGCTCTAATGGAGTCCTAGTTATCGATCCCACAGGGAGAAGTAGAATACTACGGACTAAGGCTTAATAAAAAGTAATACTTCAACTATAACGACGGCGTTCAATTTGCTTGTCTGTCACTAATAGGCAATTGAAACAAGTAGATAATTTGGATAACTAATAAATAATTAATGATAGAAAGTAGGGTTTAATTTGTGATATTCAATATATAAGAAAGCATCCTTCTCCTTATCAAGAAATTATAGTGAATGGATAAAATGAATTAGTTCAATTTATATTGTGTCAAATAGGAGCATACATATTCTTTACCCTTTGGTCCAGGCATAAAGAACATTGACTAATCCTATG
>JXCR01141318.1:86030-99097 GCA_002079205.1 Phalaenopsis hybrid cultivar
CCCATTGATTGCACATGAACGAAAAGGTTGTAGATGGGTCGGAATGGAAATTCTTCAGTAGAATCCTCTTCTATCAGTTTCATCCTCCTCATCAGTCGTATCAAACTATATTCTAAATGTCCAGAATGTTGGAAATGTTCCTTCATCCTCCAGTACAGATGATCGAAGAAATCAGAGATATTATTAATTGCATTCATGACATTTTGTACCTCTTTTTCCAACTTCTTGATTTGGCGCAGGATCACCAAAGACTTATCAGGGACTAAGGGTTGAACTGGCAGTGATTTCTGAGATGATTGATGAACTATCATGGCCATGTTATTTTCATCTTCGATGATAGTGGCAGACAAGAACATTTTCTATCATATATAATTTGTTGATCTGTGTAGGAGTGAAAGTGATCCATCTTCCTCGCACATAAACAACTCCTTGGTTGATTCCATGCAAATTTGCATAAAATTCTTTTACCACAGGAACCACCACGACGGTAGTAGTGTAGCACAACACTTCTCAACTTCGTCACGCTATTGTTTCTTCAATATCCGTCATGGGATTATTCAATCTGTGATTCACGAATCCTCGTTCCTTGATTAATCTTTCCTTCATTAGCAACTTGTTGAAGATTCGTTGCCCTTCCGCACTAATAAACTTCCACCAATTGAAAACACGCATTCTGGGATTACTTGGAGAATTGGATGCCATAGGAATGAAATTGGTAGAGCTTCACTTCATTTTTGGAGGGAAAATATGATTAGAATTTGGATTTTTGAGTTTAAAAAGACTATTCCCGCCCAAAAACCGTCAAAAACCGCCACTCGAATACAAGAAACTGTCATCTTACCGGTCTTGCCGTCGGCGGGCTCAAGGGCACCGTCAGCGTGCTTCTGTATTAATTTTGTTTGGACTCTTGAGAAAACCCGTCGGCGGCGGCGTCGAGGGCGTCGTTGGAGCCCAAGGCAAAATTTTCACAGTTTTGCTCTGGTCCGAATACGTTCTAATTTTTCTTCATGGATCCAATTTTTAAGATGTTTCAAGGGTAAATAAGAATAGTAGAGCTTAATACTACAATAAACCAGTGATAATTTCAAATAAAAACTACTATAATCACGAATAAAGTAAAGATAAATATGGGTTGCCTCCCATAAAGCGCTTGGTTTAACGTCGTCAGCCCAACCTATTCAGATGTTATTCAGGTTGACCGATCATTAAAACCTCTTAAAAATTTGGTCTTTTACCCTCATAATATGGTTTTAATCTATGTCCATTGACTTTAAATCTATTTCCAGTTTTTTGATCTTCAATTTCAACAGCTTCGTAAGTATAAACTTGAGTCAAAGTAAATGGTCTTAACCAACGAAACTTCAATTTCCCAAGAAATAATTTCAAACTAGTGTTGTAAAGTAAAACTTCTTATCCTGGCTCCAAGTGCTTTTGGTCAATCTTCTGATCAAGCCATAACTTTAATTTTTCTTTATAAATTTTGTCGTTATCATAAGACTCATTTCTTAATTCTTCCAATTCATTTAATTTTAAGAATCTCTTCTTACCAGCATCTGTCAAATTATAATTGAATTCTTTAATCGCCCAATAAGCCTTATGTTCCAATCCTACTAGTAAGTGACAATTCTTTCCAAAAATCAGTCTGTAAGGAGTCATTCCAATAGGAGTTTTATAAGTAGTTCTGTAAGCCCATAATGCAGTATCCAATCTAGTGGACCAATCTATTCTACAAGGGTTTACAGTCTTTTCAAGTATTTGTTTAATCTCTCTATTAGAAACTTCAGCTAACCCACTGGTTTGACGATGATAAGCAGTAGAGATTCTATGAATAATATTAAATTTTTCTGCCAATCTCTGAATATATTTATTCTTAAAATGGGATCCTCCATCAGTGATAATCATTCTAGGCATTTCGTATCTATTGAAAATATTTTTCATCAAAAATCTTGAAACACATTTAGCGTCACAATAAGGTAAAGCTTGTGCTTCAATCCACTTAAAAACGTAGTCCACAGCAATTAATATATATAAGTTCCCAAATGAAGGAATAAACGGTCCCATAAAATCTAATCCCCAAACGTCANATGTTTTTTACCATTTGGATAATAGTAGGTTTAAGCTCAAATAAATTAGCAGCTACATCAGGATTTTGGATAGATAAGTGAATTTCATCTGCTATAGGATTTGCATAATATCTTGGGGGTCTAGGTTGGTGTTCATTCTCTATTCCTTGATTGTTCAGGTTGTTTTTCATTGTATAAGAATTTATAGGTTCTCTTCTTAATTTTCTAAGCCTTCTAACAGTGCGTTCTAATTCTGAATCGTAAGGTATAAGATTTTCAGGTCCAAATTTACGCATACAATTTGAAATCAGTACTCAATAATATAATTAACTAAATATAAAAATAAGCTTCAATTCAAATAAAAGTTTTCTAATAATCCTAATTTGTCCGTAACTTTGATCGTGATTTGGCTCACTCACTCAATCACTCCCCGGCAACGACACCAAATATTTGTCCCCGACTATTTATATGCTTAAATTACAAGATAAATATAGACGTAATAAATATTAAATAATTGTAAAATCACACTTATCAATGCAAGTATACGTATTGCTCAAGTAATATAGGGCTCTAATGAAGTCCTAGATATCGATCCCACAGGGAGTGGTTAAAACTGCAGACTAAGATGTTAGAAAAATAATACTTTAATCACAAAAACAAAGTTCAATTTGCTTATCTGTCACTAATAAACAATTGAAATAAATATATAATTTTAATAACTATTAAATAACTAATGATACTAAGGAGGGTTTAATTGTGATATTCAATATATAAAAAAGAATCCTTCTCCTTGTCAAGAAATTATAGTGAATAGATAAAGTGAATTAGTTTAATTTATATTGTGCCAAATAGGAGCATACATATTCTTTTCCCTTTGGTCCAGGCATAAAGAATATTGACTAATCCTACACTTGTTTACTGAATCTGTGGCTAGGTTGGGAGGATACCGGCTCTCACTTCGGACTCCCCTCACCTGAGGGCTAACATCTACACTTCAGCACCCAAACGATAGGACTGAATTGGGGATTTTAGTCTGNAAACACTCAAAACATTGAAAACAAAACATCCTATGCTTAGTCTCAACTATACAGAGATATATAAGCATAATTCTAAAGCAAAGCAAATACAAAGTTCAAATCAAAATACATAGATAGACATACAGGTAGCAATATAATCCTATTAATCCTCAGAATCGATACTCGATTCTCCTCTGAGATCGCCCATTGATTGCACATGAACGAAAAGGTTGTAGATGGGTCGGAATGGAAATTCTTCAGTAGAATCCTCTTCTATCAGTTTCATCCTCCTCATCAGTCGTATCAAACTATATTCTAAATGTCCAGAATGTTGGAAATGTTCCTTCATCCTCCAGTACAGATGATCGAAGAAATCAGAGATATTATTAATTGCATTCATGACATTTTGTACCTCTTTTTCCAACTTCTTGATTTGGCGCAGGATCACCAAAGACTTATCAGGGACTAAGGGTTGAACTGGCAGTGATTTCTGAGATGATTGATGAACTATCATGGCCATGTTATTTTCATCTTCGATGATAGTGGCAGACAAGAACATTTTCTATCATATATAATTTGTTGATCTGTGTAGGAGTGAAAGTGATCCATCTTCCTCGCACATAAACAACTCCTTGGTTGATTCCATGCAAATTTGCATAAAATTCTTTTACCACAGGAACCACCACGACGGTAGTAGTGTAGCACAACACTTCTCAACTTCGTCACGCTATTGTTTCTTCAATATCCGTCATGGGATTATTCAATCTGTGATTCACGAATCCTCGTTCCTTGATTAATCTTTCCTTCATTAGCAACTTGTTGAAGATTCGTTGCCCTTCCGCACTAATAAACTTCCACCAATTGAAAACACGCATTCTGGGATTACTTGGAGAATTGGATGCCATAGGAATGAAATTGGTAGAGCTTCACTTCATTTTTGGAGGGAAAATATGATTAGAATTTGGATTTTTGAGTTTAAAAAGACTATTCCCGCCCAAAAACCGTCAAAAACCGCCACTCGAATACAAGAAACTGTCATCTTACCGGTCTTGCCGTCGGCGGGCTCAAGGGCACCGTCAGCGTGCTTCTGTATTAATTTTGTTTGGACTCTTGAGAAAACCCGTCGGCGGCGGCGTCGAGGGCGTCGTTGGAGCCCAAGGCAAAATTTTCACAGTTTTGCTCTGGTCCGAATACGTTCTAATTTTTCTTCATGGATCCAATTTTTAAGATGTTTCAAGGGTAAATAAGAATAGTAGAGCTTAACACTACCATAAACCAGTGATAATTTCAAATAAAAACTACTATAATCACGAATAAAGTAAAGATAAATATGGGTTGCCTCNGTGGATTGAGGGTGATAAGCAGTAGAGATTCTATGAATAATATTAATTTTTTCTGCCAATCTCTGAATATATTTATTCCTAAAATGGGATCCTCCGTCATTAATAATCATCCTAGGCATTCCGTATCTACTGAAAATATTTTTCCTTAAAAATCTTGAAACAAATAATCAGAGATTCTATGAATAATATTAAATTTTTCTATCAATCTCTGAATATATTTATTCCTAAAATGGGATCCTCCATCAGTGATAATCATTCGACATTCCGTATCTAGTGAAAATATTTTTCATTAAAAATCTTGAAACACTTTTAGTGTGACAACGAGGTAACATTCCGTATCTAGTGAAAATATTTTTCATTAAAAATCTTGAAACACTTTTAGCGTCACAACATTAAGAATCTCTGAATATATTTATTCCTAAAATGGGATCCTCCATCAGTAATAATCATCCTAGGCATTTGTATCTAGTGAAAATATTTTTCATTAAAAATATTGAAACACTTTTAGCGTCACAATGAGGTAAAGCTTGTGCTTCAATGTCTAGTGAAAATATTTTTCATTAAAAATCTTGAAACACTTTTATCGTCACAGCGAGGTAAAGCTTGTGCTTCAATCCACTTAGACACATAGTCTACTGCAATTAATATATATAAGTTCCCAAATGAAGGAATAAATGGTCCCATAAAATCTAATCCCCAAACATTAAATATCTCAACCTCCAATATGAAATTTAGAGGCATTTCATTTCTTCTAGATATATTGATTACTCGTTGACATCGATCACAAGTTTTTATATATCTATAAACATCTCTAAATATAGTAGGCCAATAAAATTCAACTTGTAAAATTAGCAAAAGTAAGTAGGATAACTATAGTGTGAGAAGCAAAAGTATAAGAAAGCCTTGTAAAATTTTATAAGCAATTTTATCGCTCCCAAAATTGCCTCCAAATTCAGAATCATGACATTTTTGAATGATCTGTTCTGTTTTCTCATAAGGTACACATTTTCAAATAATCAGATACTTACATTGTTTAAATAAATAAGGCTCATCCCAAAAATATGCTTTCGCATCATGAATGAATTTCCTTNTAGTGATAATCATTCTTGGCATTCCGTATCTAGTGAAAATATTTTGCAATAGAAATCGTGAAACACTTTTAGCATCACAACGAGGTAAATCTTGTGCTTCAATCCACTTTGAAATGTAGTCTATTGCAATTAATATATATAAGTTTCAAAATGAAGGAGTAAATAGTCCCACGAAATCTAATCCCCAAACATCAAAGATATCAACTTCTAACATGAAATTCAGAGGCATTTCATTTCTTCTAGATATATTGCCTACTCGTTAACATCAATCACAAGTTTTTATGTATCTATAAACATATCTAAAGATAGTATGCCAAAAAAATTCAGCTTGTAAAATTTTATAAATAGTTTTATCAATCCTAAAAGGTCCTCCAAATTCAAAATCATGACATTTCTGAATGATTAGCTCAGTTTCTTCACAAGGTACACATCTTCTCATAATAAGATCCTTACATTGTTTATATNATTGAAACACTTTTAGCGTCACAACAAAGTAAAGCTTGTGCTTCAATCCACTTAGAAACATAGTCTACTGCAATTAATATATAGAAGTTTCTAAATGAAGGAATAACTGGTCCCATAAAATCTAATCCCCAATGTCAAACATCTCAACTTCTAACATGAAATTCAACGACATTTCATTTCTTCTAGATATATTGCCTACACGTTGACATCGATCAGAAGTTTATATGTATCTATAAACATCTCCAAAGATGGTAGGCCAATAAAATCTAGCTTGTAAAATTTTGTAAGCAGTTTTATCAATCCCAAAATGTCCTCCAAATTTANCGCAATTAATATGTAAAAGTTTCCAGATGAAGGAATAAATGGTCATATGAAATCTAATCCCCAAGCATCAAAGATCTTAACTTCTAACATGAAATTCAGAGGCATTTCATTTCTTCTAGATATATTGCTTACTTGTTGGCATCGATCACAAGGTTTTATGTATCTGTAAACATCTCTAAAAAGAGTAGGCCAATAGAATACAACTTATAAAATTTTATAAGCAGTTTTATCAATCCCAAAATGTCCTCTAAATTCAAAATCATGACATTTCTGAATGATTAGTTCAGTTTCTTCATAAGGTACACATCTTCTCATAATAAGATCCTTACATTGTTTATATAAATTAGGTTCATCCCAAAAACCTGCTTTCACATCATGAATGAATTTTCTTTACTATTGCAATGTCAGCATATGTGGCAAAATATCACTTACAATATAATTAATAATATCAATATACTATTTTCCACTCATTAATATTATAAAGCTGTTCATCAAAGAAATTGTCTGTAATTTCATTTTTGGTGTTAGATAATTCATGTTATTCTAATCTCGACAAATGATCAGCAGTTTAATTATCAATTTCCTTTTTATAAATAACCACAAAATTAAATTCTTGCATTAAAAGTATTCATCTAATTAATTTTGGTTTGACATCCTTCTTTTTCATATGATATCTAATAGCAGAGTGATCAGTGTGCACAACACATTTAATCTCAATTAAATAAGATCTAAATTTGTCAAAAGCATACACAAAAGCCAATAACTCTTTTTCAGTAACAGTATAGTTAATTTGAGCATCATTAAGTGTTTTACTAGCGTAGTATATAACTTTAAAAATCTTTTCATACATTTATCCAAGAACAACTCCAATAGCATAATCACTAGCATCACACATAAGTTCGAATGGTTTCTCCTAGTTAGGTGAAACTATAATAGGGGTTGTGATTAGTTTTTCTTTTAATAACTCAAAGGCATTTGAACAGCCTTCAGTAAATTCAAATTTCTTGTTCTTTGTTAAAGTTGGCATAAATGTTTAGTAATTTTTGAAAAATCTTTAATATAACGCCTGTAAAACCAGCATGTCCAAGAAAACTTCTAACTCCTCTTACATTAGTAGGAGGTGTTAATTTAGATATAACTTGAATTTTTGCTAGGTCTTCTTCCATACCATTTTCGGAAATTTTATGCCCTAACACAATTCCTCCTGCAACCATAAATTGACATTTCTCCCAATTTAGAACTAAATTAGTTCTTTCGCATAACTCCAAAACTTTTTCAAGATAATTTAAGCATGCGTCAAATGATGTTCCAAATACAGAGAAATCATCCACAAACACTTCTAATCCATCATGAATTAACTTACTAAATACAGACATCATACATCTCTGGAATGTTATAGGTGCATTACATAATCCGAAAAACATTCTTCAAAAAGAAAAGTTCCAAAAGGACTAGTAAATGTTGTCTTTTCTTGATCCTCAGGAGCAACAGGAATTTCGGTATGTCCATCTAAAAAATAAAAATATTTGTGTCCAACAAGTCTATCCACTATTTGGTCTAAAAATGGTAAAGGGAAGCGATCTTTCCTAGTGGTAGTATTTAATTTTCTATAATCAATGGAAATACGTCACCCAATAACTTGTATGATAAGTATTAATTCATTATTCTTTTTTGCTTCAACAATCACTCCTCCTTTCTTAGGAACACAATGAATTGAACTTACAGAATCACTGTTTAAAATAGGATATATAATTCTAGTTTCCAATCATTTTAAAATTTCCTTCTTGACTACTTCTTTCATCATTGGGTTTAATCTCCTTTATGGATAAACTCTTGGTTTATATTATTCATCCAATATAATTTTGTGCATACAGATCGAATGACTGATTCCTTTAATATCAACTAAGGTCCAACCAAAAGCTTTCTTATATCTTTTTAATGTATCCAAAAGTCTTTGCTCTTGCTAATCATTTAATTCTGAAGATATAATAACGGGTAATGTAGATGAGTCTCGTAAAAATACATACTTCTTCTTTTAATTCTTAAGATATAATAACAGGTAATGTAGATGAGTCTCCCAAAAGTACATACTTCAAATGAAGATATAATAACATGTAATGTAAATGAGTCTCCTAAAAATACATACTTCAAGTGACTAGGCAGAAGATATAATAATAGGTAATGTAGATGAGTCTCCTAAAAATACATACTTCAAGTGGCTAGGAAAAGATATAATAACAGGTAATGTAGATGAGTCTCCTAAAAACACATACTTCAAGTGGCTTGGTAAGAATCGGTAATGTTGATGAGTTTCCCATAAACATATACTTCAAGTGGTTAGGCAATATTTTCAACTCAAGTTCAGATGGTTTTATAATTGAAGGAACAAGATTCTTATCAGCATTTTTTGTAATATCCAACATCTCAAATCGTTCCTGAACATAATTTAATTCTTCATTTTCTATTTCGTCCAAAATAACTTCATCTTTGTCTTCAAAATGTTCTTTGTCTTCAAAATGTTCTTTAAAATGCACGTGCAATAGATGTTCACTAATTTTCATGCGAAGACATTCATTATCTCTTTCAACAACATGGTATTTCATAGATTTCATAATGTTAAAAGTCACTTCTTGATTGTTAACTCTCATAGTTAATTCTCCCTTTTGAACATCTATCATAGCTTTTCCAGTAGCTAAAAAAGGTCTCCCTAAAATTATAGGTATTTCTTTATCTTCCTTCATATTTAAAACAATGAAATCTACATGAAAGATAAATTTATCAAGTTTTACTAACACATCTTCTATAACTCCCTTAAGATAAGTAACTGAACGATCTGCTAACTAAAGAGTTACAGAAGTAGGTGAGACTTCTCCTAATCCTAATCTTTTGAAAATTTGCTAATTGATTACAGAAGTAGGTGAGACTTCTCCTAATCCTAGTCTTTTGAAAATTGATAGAGGCATAAGGTCTAAAACTCCCTTAGGATATGTAACTGATCGGTCTGCTAATTGAAGAGTTACAGAAGTAGGTGAGAGCTTAGTCTTTTGAAAATTGATAGAGGCATAAGGTTAATACTGGCTCCCAAATCACATAAAGCGATAATTGAAGAGTTACAGAAGTAGGTGAGACTTCTCCTAATCCTAGTCTTTTGAAAATTGATATAGGCATAAGATTAATGCTGGCTCCCAAATCACATAAAGCTCTTCCATAAAATTTTTCATCGATATGTAAGATTAATGCTGGCTCCCAAATCACATAAAGCTCTTCCATAAAATTTTTCACCGATAGCAAAGAGTTACAGAAGTAGGTGAGACTTCTCCTAATCCTAGTCTTTTGAAAATTGATAGAGGCAGCGCTAACTAACGAGTTACAGAAGTAGGTGAGACTTCTTCTAATCCTAATCTTTTGAAAATTGATAGAGGCATAAGATTAAAGCTCCCAAATCATATAAAGCTCTTCCATATACAACTTCTTTTCATTAAATTGAGTGTTACTGTTAAATCCTAGAGGATAAGAAGATCTATAATTAACATTTCTTTGATTAGATGAATTTCCAAATGGGTTTACTGAGTTGTTTGCCCATTATTGATTTGTAGAAGAATTGTTATTCCAATTAAAGTTAGGATGACTCTTCCAACCTAGGTTATAATAGTTCTAATAAGGATTGTTGGGTCTATTGCTTATAGCATTTAAAGTCTCATAAGAAGGTTGAACATCCACAAATTGCCCAGATGAATTATCTCCCATCATAGTAGTTGTTAGAGAATAATTCATTCCATAATGATCTAATTTCCTTAATATTGCAGCAATCTACAAAGCTAACATAAATATTGCATCAGAATTGTGGATACTAGCTACTCTTTGAGGATTTACCCTTTCAAAGGGCCATTGAAAATTGTTGGTAGCCATCTCTTCTATTAATGAATAAGTCTCATCAAAAGGTTTTGACATTAAAGAACCACCAGCTGTATCATCTATAATCGATCTAAGAGATCCCACTAATCCATTGTAAAAAGTTTGAATTATCAACCAAATATCTATAATCGATCTAAGTGATCCCACTAATCCATTATAAAAAGTTTGAATTATCAACCAATCTATAATCGATCTAAGAGATCCACTAATCCATTGTAAAAAGTTTAAATTATCAACCAATCTGGGACAAATGATGAGGGCACTTCCTAAAAAGATCTTTAAATCTTTCCCAAGCTTCATATATCGACTCTCGAGTGATGAGGGCACTTCCTAAGAAGATCTTTAAATCTCTCCCAAGCTTCATATATTGACTCTTGATCTAAGAGATCCCACTAATCCATTATAAAAAGTTTGAATTATCAACCAATCTGGTAACGAGCATCTATCATCAATCTAAGAGATCCCACTAATCCATTATAAAAAGTTTGAATTATCAACCAATCTGGTAACGAAGAGGACATTTCCTAAGAAGATCTTTAAATCTCTCTCAAGCTTCATATATTGACTCTCCATAAATTAACATTTCCTAATAAGATCTTTAAATCTCTCCCAAGCTTCATATATTGACTCTCCATCAATTTGACATATTTCCTAAGAAGATCTTTAAATCTCTCTCAAGCTTCATATATTGACTCTCCATCAATCTAATCACTAATCCATTATAAAAGGTTTGAATTATTAACCAGTCTGGTAACGAATGATGAGGGCATTTAAGAAGATCTTTAAATCTCTCCTAAGCTTCATATATTAACTCTCCATCAATCTGACAGAACGATGTATATTTAAATCTCTCCCAAGCTTCATATATTGACTCTCCATCAATCTGACAAAATGATGTTATCTTAAATCTCTCTCAAGCTTCATATATCAACTCTCCATAAATTTGACAAAATGATGTTATGTCATTTCTAAGTTTAGCGATTTTGGATGGAGGGAAATATTTGGATAGAAATTTTCATGAAAGTTCTCCCCAAGTTCTAATAGATCCAGGTGCTAACAAATTTAACCACTTCTTAGTCTTATCCTTAAGTAAAAAATGAAAAAGTCTAAGTCTAACAACATCGTTCGAAACTCTGTCATATTTAAAGGCAACATAAAGTTCTAAAAAACTAGCGAGGTATAAATTAGGATTTTCATATGGTGTACCTCCGAATTGATTGTTTTGTACAATTTAGATAATAATAGGTATGAGCTCAAATGAATTAGCAACTACATCAGGATTTTGGATAGATAAGTGAATTTTATCTGTTGTAGGATTTACATAATCTCGTAGAGGACTAGGTTGATGTTCATTTTCTACTCCTTGATTGTTCACATTGTTTTCCATTGTGTCAAGATTTCTAGGTTCTTTTCTTAGTTTTCCTCTTAACAGTGTGTTCTAATTCCAAATCGTAGGGTACAAGATTTTCAGGTCCAAATTTACACATACAATTGAAATCAGTTCACAGAAAAATAGTTAACTAAATATGAAAATAAGTTGCAATTTAAGTAAAAATTTTCTAATAGTCCTAATTTGTCTGTTACTCTAATTATGATTTTTTTTTAAAACTAATTTTTACTCCCCGACAACGGTGCCAAAAACTTGACAGCGACTTATATATGCTTAAAAATATAAGAATTTGACACTGATGCTAGAAGATTTAAATCCCCGGCAACAGCGCCAAAATCTTGACAACGACTTTATATATGCTTAAAAATACAAGAATTTGATACTGTTGCTAAAAGATTTAAATCCCGACAACGACGCCAAAAATTTGATAACAGTTATAGATTTGATAAAGATGTGTATAAAATATTCAATAATTGCAAAGTCACACTTATCAACGNGATAGAAATTTCTGTGAAAGTTCTCCCCAAGTTCTAATAGATCTTGGTGCTAACGAATTTAGCTTAGCCTTATCCCTCAGTGAAAAAGGAAAAAGTCTAAGTCTAACAGCATCGTTTGAGACCAGCCTTATCCCTCAGTGAAAAAGAAAAAAGTCTAAGTCTAACAGCATCGTTTGACACTCTGTCATATTTACGCATACAATTTGAAATGAGTACTCAGATATATACTTAACTAAATATAAAAATAAGTTGCAATTCAAGTAAAAATTTTCTAATAATCCTAATTTATCTGTTACTCTAATCGTGATTTGACTCACTCACTCAATCACTCCCCAGCAACGACACCAAAAACTTGACAGTGACTTTATATATACAATAAAATATAAGATAAATATGGACATAATAAATATTCAATAATTGTAAAGTTACACTTATTAACGCAAGTATACGTATCGCTCAAGTAATATAGGGCTCTAATAGAGTCCTAGATATCGATCCTAATGAGTAGTTTAGAGTTATGAACTAAGATTTTAGAAAAGAAATACTTTAATCACAACAACGAAGTTCAATTTGCATATCTGTCACAAATAGGCAATTGAAATAAATATGTAATTTTAATAACTATTAAATAATTAATGATATTAAGTGGGGTTTAATTGTGATATTCAATATATAAGAAAGCATCCTTCTCCTTGTCAAGAAATCATAGTGAATGGATAAAATGAATTAGTTCAATTTATATTGTGCCCAAATAGGAGCATACTTATTCCTTTGGTCCAGGCGTAAAGAACATTGACTAATCCTACGCTTGTTTACTGAATCTGTGGCTAGGCTAGGAGGATACCGGCTCTCACTTCGGAGCTCCCACGTTCCCATCACCTGAGGGCTAACATCTACTTTGGCACCCAAATGATAAGACCGAATTGGGGATTTTAGTCTGTCACTCTAAAATCTCCAATTCTA
>JXCR01141319.1:0-10292 GCA_002079205.1 Phalaenopsis hybrid cultivar
GCTATGAGATATTTTGTGGGCATGGAAGTGGCTAGGTCCTAAAAGGGAGTTTTGATATCTCAGAGAAAGTACATCCTAAACCTACTAAAAGAGACATGAATGCTAGGATATAAACTTGTTGAGACTTATATGGATTTTAGCAAAAAATACATTCAAGGAGACAAGATACCAACGAAAAAAGGTAGATTTCAGAGATTGGTGGGAAAGTTTATCTATCTTTCACACACTAGAGCAAATATCTCTTATTTTATTTGCATTGTTAGTCAACATATGAATAATCTAATTGACGAATAATTGGAGATGGTTTATAGATTATTGAGGTTGTTTAAGACCCCCATGAAAGGGTTATTTTTTAAGAATTCAAACAACATGGAGGTAGATGTTTACACTGATGTTAGTTTAACAGGGGAACTCATGGACAAAAGATCCACATCTGGGTATGTTTCTATGTCTAGGAAAATCTTGTCACATGGAAGAGCAAGAGCCAAGCAGTGGTCTCTAGAAGTAGTGCAAAATTTTAGTACCGGATAATTGCTTTGGGAATTTGTGATGGAATGTGGATTTAAATGTTACTAAATAAGTTGAGATGCTCCACGGTCAATCTCATAAAGATATTCGGTGACAACTAAGCTGCCGTAAGTATTTGCAAAGAACCATGTGCATCATGACATGACCAAACACATCGAAATTGGTAGACATTTTATCTTTGAAAAGGTCAATTTTGGCATCATTCACTTAATCTACATTCCAACTCATCTTCAAGTTGTCGATGTCTACACTAAATCCCTACCTCTAGGCAACTTCACTTATCTGAATACCAAGTTGGGTCTTTACAACATCTATGACCCAACTTGAGGGGAAGTGTAGAATTTGTCCCCGTTAGGTGGCCCAGACCACCAGCTATATGGGAGGGAGTTTCTAATTTCAGCTTTATTCTTTTTTAATTCTTTTTTTTTATTATGTTGTCTCTTTTTCTATCATTATTTGTTTTGTATTTGATAAGTTGTAATAGTCTTAATTTGTTTGCCCTAGCCGTGCCCCATTTAATACGGGGAAATGCTATAATTTGAGGATAATTTTGAATAAGATAATGTAGTTTCTCCACCTTTCTTCATCCAATGATCCAAATCTTTTGAGTTATAAATTATAAAGTGCATTTTAAATCGGATACAAATACTATCCTCTTTGCAACAATATTGAGANCACCTGAGTTGATTTCATAGTCATTAAAGCCTTTGTGCTTTACTGCAGCGCAGATTTTTCCTAAGTAGACTTAATTCGATAAGATGCTAAGTGAGGTAGAAAATTATTAGGGTTGTGTCCCTCGTAATTTATTTTTTATTTATTTATAACAAATTGTTAACTTGTAATGAAAATTTTAAATTGAATTCCATCCTCTATGCAAAATAGAAGTACTAATGAGGTTTGTAAATCATGTAGTCCATGTAATCAGAGGAAATCTTTTGGTCTCCCTAAAAATTGAGTTTTTTTATGCGCTGATCACCCTTTTTCTAGCGATAATTCTTATTACAAAGAAATAAGTCTCTTAACCATTTTTGTTTATTCTTTAATCTCTTCTGCTAAAGTAATCTGCCCATTAATCTTTTGTCCAACTCAAAATGTCAATATTTGGCATTCGGACCTGTAGATCACGAGGAAGCTACCATACAACACTACATTAAGAGAGAATCGTCACATACCGTCACATTTTGTCTCAAGTTATCTGGACTCTTTTTATGACTCAAAATAGTTTAATGAAGTCGACACCAAGTTAGATCATTTGACCAAATTGTTAGTGGACAGCAAAGACAATGCTGTTGTAGCCTTATTAGACTACTCAGAAAATGGTAGTGAATGGTGAAGACTTCTAATGTGAGTAAGATCATATTAAAATAAACCAAATAGGATAACTTTAAAGAAATGAAATTAAATTATAGAAAATAATAGCAAGTCAATTTTGTAGTGTTTCAGCTCAACCTAGCTTGCGATTTTTCTTCCTTGGGCTGTCCACCAGCCCCCTCCCTTAGAAGCAGAGTTAGAGAAACCTTGGTACAGTCTATCCTTTCAGTGAGAGAGGAGATGCCCCGATGCTTCAAGATAAGAAGCTGCCACTCTTAGCACATTTCACTACGTATGTAATAGCTGGGGTGAAATCCTAGCCTTTACAATAGGTCTTCAGATTTAAAAAGTTAAGTTGTCGATTACAGATTGTTAGAGTGTGGTGAGGAAGCTACCCCAACAAATCTAAGAGAATGTATTAATGTTTGCTCAAGGTTGTTCTATTTTCATGTATAGATTAGATGGCTATTTATTGGTTTTTAATGGGCTTTAAACATGTTGGCTAAAATGCCTTTAAAGTCTATAAGAAAGTGTTATGTGCAAAATTGGAAATACCATACATGAGCGCGTGCCAATACACATGTATGTATATATGTACATTACACAAACTATTAACCCTGTGATTAACCGTTTGTATGGTTGTATGACTCTATATGTATTCTTGCTCAGGTGATACATTTGCTTGAACAACTAACTCCTTAGTATGTATGGCATACATAATTATCAGGATTGTTTATCTATATGCATTTCTCATCAAAGATTGACAAAATTATATATACATGCTGAATTTTTCTAAATGGTGAGGAGAATTATGTATAGGTTTTTTATTAAAGAACTTGTTTTGAGTAAATTTAAAAGCAAGTTTTTGTAGTTTATAAATTAATTTAATAATACATATTGAATGATTATTAGTTTAAGCAACGAATAATAAAATGTGCTCAATACTTATAATTCTGGAAGTAAAGTTGTATATTTAAACAGAGTTGTTCTTGTTTGCTAGTTAATGCAAGCATATTAGACAATTTTAGATCTAATACAAAAAAATTGTGTGCATTATTTATATTTAATTACTTCTTTATTTCCTATAATACAAAGAAATTGTATGCATTACTCTTGTCTAATTACTTATTTATTTTTTATTAGTACCTTATAATCAGTTTCTATGCATTTGCACAAATTCAAACAGCACAATAAATTAGAAAACGACCTTTCGTTTTGCCTATTAAATCTTTTTAAGCATTTATTAATGGGCTTATTTCAACTAAAAGAATGAATTGATTGAAAAATAATGGTATCCATCAAGATGAACAATGGAATTGTTTGGATCACTTAGGAGAATATACAAAGCACTGTGATCAGAATATAAAAAAAAATGTGCAGAAATGGAGAAAAGGATTATAAATTTATTGGAGGGGGTATTGGGGCTTGGTTGCCAGTAGGATCAAGTTGAAGATATCTTTGTCAATGAGGATGGTTGTGTGGGAGGCTTTTGTATGCCTTGATGTAGATCGCATGCTGCAGAGTCAAAGGAGAGCGTTACTTGTTTCAACTTCAAGAGAAAGTGGAGTGAAGTTTGGGTTTAATATGCAATATATATTGTTGTATTTATGAAGAAAGTTTAAAATCAATTAAGATATTTGCCAAGCAACCAAAGGTGAAATTTGATTTTTATGAATGGAGAATTAGTGGGTAGATTGCATTCTGACATAAAGGAATTTTTTAATTTGTAATCATGATCTCTTTCACCTTTGATTTGTAACAATCCAAACATTCAACCATCAAAATATCCTACTTTGGACTATTGGCCTCGTGATTTTATTCCATTAGTGTAACTCGAAAGGTCACCCATTTTGAGAATAATTCTGTATGAGCACTGTCGGCCGAAATTTTGAAAAATGATTTAAATTTAATTTAATATAAATATATGTAATTTGATTTGGAAAATAGTATTTTAATTTTGAAAAATATGAAACCGAACAAATCCGACATATTTCATATTTTAGATAATCAAGCATCCATTTTAAAGCAACACGCTTATCCCAAGAAATAAGCATGTTATCCGACGAATGGACTCAATTATATAAACAACTGAATTCATGACATCCGTTTGATTTGCAAGACCTTCTATATTTGACCGACAAAATCTCATTTCTAATATAAGGATTTGATAGGGTTTATTTTATCTGGATTCCAAATTCTTTATTAGAGTAAACCCTTATAGTTAATTATATCTTAAATTACCGAAGTCAATTAAGAAAACTCTCGATTAAGATCAGTGGTCATGTCTTCAAGATTTTCAAAATTTTGGTTTTCACTGTTGGACATGGAGAATCAAGTGGAAATGACTCGAGTGGGAAAAATTATTTCAGGAGACAAAAGAAGTGAAAGGCAGGGGATATCACAGATACGAGAACCTCGATGACTTCCCATTTATCATATTGTTTGGTTTTATGTTTTAGAAATATAGTTATTTAATGTTTAATGCTGCTAATTTTAATTATTTAAGACTTACATTCGCACAATGTCGTGAGAAATTACGCCGCTCCGAATAACCACAGATTCCTAAAAAAATTAGGACTTACGATGCATAACTATAAATAGCCTAGGAAGGTATGAGGAATTATGCCGCTCCGAACGACAACCTCGGATTCCTAAAAAAGTTAGGATTTACGATGGACAACATAGTTGTGCAAAGCCTAAAGATATTGTGAGGATTTATGTCGCACTTAGGCTGATAACCTTGAAATCCTATTGCTTGTTATTGAAACTAAGGAGAGGTTTAGCTGAAGTAAATTTTGTTTTGCTGTCGTAGATCGTCATCCTCCATCCACCACATCTCCATTGTGCTATCCATGAAGGCTTGGTCCATGCTCCATGTAGTAACAATTTCAAGTTTTGTGTTTTATATGTGAGCATGCAATATTTGTTAAGTCGGTGATTTGCTGCACTGTATCACCTAAATCAGGCTATATTATAAAGGTTTTGCAAATTCTATAAGCAAGTGCAGGAATAAAAGAACAATAATAGCACAATAAAAAAAAAATGCAGTTGGGAGTGCAGTAAATGAAATAAACAATCAATTTTACTATAAAAAAAAAGTAGAAAATGCAATAAATAAAATAAACATGCGTACCTGGGGGTCTTTGCCGTTGCTGCAAAAATTAGTATTGCATGTAGAAATAAAGAGTATAACAGAGAATTTAACAGGCATGGTAATCATGCATTTATGTAAAATAACAAGTAGCAGCGTATCACACAAAAAACTTGAAGAAAATCACAAGTGATCCACGAAAAATCAAAGACAAACGTAGGAAACGCACGAAAAATCGAAGAAAAAGCATAAGTATACAAGTAGGGGTAGGTTCAACTTAATTATTCCCGAAGGACTCCAAAGGCAACCAACGGTCTTCTGCGTACATAAAACCCGACATTCAACTAAAAATTTTCAACAAAACAATCAAGGCTGGACAATTCTTAGTCCCTAACAGGCAATTGACAAGTGAACGATATTTAAAGTTTGTGATTTGTCATGCATATAGAAGAAATAGTTTTATTGTCATGCATATAGAAGAAATAGTTTTATTTTAGCTAGCGATCGAAAGCATTTACATTGTAAAAAAAAATATTTATTTTATCTTTATATTTATATATTTTGCAAAAAGGAAATTGTTCACGAGTCGATTACACTGCCGGTCTAGAACCGCCATCATCCTACGAAAGCAAGGGGTCTCACTAGCTTAGTGTCGGTGAATAATATATACATCCTACACTCTTACCAGGTCTCTGGGTCAAGTCTCGGTGTCGTAGGGTACAATATTATTCTGCTTTATTAGCGGATGTTTTTGTCATCACCGTTTTTAAACATCGAACCGTCCAACTTTCAGCTTGCCCGATGACACCTATACCTACATACTATGCACACTTATACCTAGGTATAAGCAGCACTAAGTGAATCATCGAGCAAGAAAAAACAGAAGAAAATTAAGGGAAGAGAAAGAGGTGGGTTTGAGCCATTTGAAATCAGAAATAAGTAAATGATGGTTCGGCCCTCGAAATCACATTTAAAATTACTTCAAACATCCAACCATATAAAAAAAAAGCTCCAAAAACAGTGGACAAGTCGGCACCAAAGTGGTGCATAAATCCTTCCTAAGTGTGCATAAGCGACTCAAAACAATAAAATATATGGCCAAAAGCAATGTATAAACCATCCCTTAAGTCAGCAAAAACATAGAGCAAAACAACTTTAAAACCCTTCTCCATAAATCCGGACATTTCCGCAATTGGTGGTTCGGCTTGCGAGACTGAGTGGCAACCTAGAGATTGGGAGAGAGGGAGCAAATCCTCCACAATAAAGAAGATTTAATGACTCATGGGTAAGGGGCTGCAGCAGGAGGGAAACCCCCAACGAGAAATTTTCAAAAATACAAACAGGAAGCGCATTTCAGCAGAACACGATTATGGGCAACAAAGAAGAGCCCCAAATAATTCCAAAAGTGTTAGTCAAATGAACCACAGAAGCTCCCAAAGAAACTGCAGCAATATATGCGTCAAAACCATCTAAAGAACCCCTAAAACTACAGCCCAAACAGTGGGCAAACTAATGCCAAAAACTGCAACGATATATGCTACAAAACCATCCAAAGAACCCACAAAACCGCAGCCTAAATATTTGGCAAACCAGTGCCAAAAACTGCAGCGATATATGCAACAAAACCATCCAAAGAACCCCCAAAACCGCAACCCAAACAGTGGGAAACCCCTTAAAAACTGCAGTCATTTAATTTCTAAAACGGAAAGCATTTCTTCTTATATTGGCAAGGTGCTAAGTGTCTGAAAATTAAGGTTTAGGTGCTGCTTCTGTAAACGCATAAAGATCAAATGGAATGTTTGTAAATCTTCCTTGATAACAAACAAAAGTGCTCAGGGCTTCAGATTTCCACCACCTCCCACAAATCAAGAGTATAGGACTTTTTAAATCTCTCCAAAAGGTAGAAAATATATGTACAAGCTTCATATTTTGAATTAGCATCCACTAAATCAATTGCAGTTCATCAGCAAGAAATCAAAGTAAATGGTTAAACAACAGGAAAGGAGGTGGCCTGTTAGGAACGTGCTAGGACATATTCAAAATTTCTGAACATTGGACTGATGTATTTCAACCAATAATTACTTCTCCAAATTATTACAATGGAAATATAAATGAGCATTTAAGCATTACTTTCTAAATCAGTAAAACCAGGAGCAAAGAAGAATTTTTAAATTCTTCTCTAAGCATACCAAAAATGTTATCCCCCATGACCATAGAGCTTTCAAATTATTCTCCAAGCATACCAAAAATGTTAGCTCACATGATCATTTAAAGCACTATTTGAAAATAAGAAAAATAAAGAGCAAGAAGTGAGTAAAGGAAAGCTCCAAAACCACCAAAATGTAAACTAAAATATAGCCCTAAGCATGCTTTGAAAATCTTTCAAGGAGCAAATAGCGAACAAGGAAGAGCTCTCAAATACCTTTTCAAATATACCAACAGTCAACTTCAATAAACATTTAAGCCGTTTTTTATAGGGTTTAGGGTTCAAGTAGAGAGCAAAGAAAAACTCCCAATTATCATTCTAAGTGCAAGCTCCTGCAAATACAAGTTCCACCAACATTCATTTCTTTTCCTTCTCTTCCTCTCATTTTTTTTTTACTTAGCCAAGAGAAGCATTAGGGCCAAAACAAAACCAACCAGCAACAGCAGTAACGGGCAGCTAAGCGAGAAATAAAACCACAGCTACTAGAGGAAGAGAGAAAACAGTAACTAAAGAGGAAGATAAGCCATCCATACCTTGCTTAGCTTAAAGAAAGGGGAAGAAGGATAACAGAAACCCAAGAGCAACAAACACACTAATCAAAAACGATTTCAGCAGCACTTCCCCCTTACCAAAATTTCAACCCCAACAAACCTTACCCTAGGTAGGGTATTTATAGGCAAAGAAGAAGGGGTCAACTCCACCTACCAACCATGAGATGGCCGAATGAGGTGGCAGAGAAGAAGAAGAAGCATTTAGGGAGAAATAGAGCAGACGACCTAGGGAAGAGGGAGGGTCGGCCTCGAGAAGATGGAACATTAGCCAACTAGGACTCGCGAGGAAGAAGCGTTCGACCGGTTGGCTCGCAAAGAAGAGGGAGGAATCGGGCGAGAAGAATCGGCCGAAGGGGAGCCATTTTGTGCGGACCCAGAAGCTTCGCGAATGGGAGAGGGGAGGCGGGAGCTAGGTCACACCTGGGTCGCGACTGGGAAGAGGGTGACAAGCGTGCGGCTGATCGCGGGAGAGGAAGGGGATCAAGCTTGGTTCGTGGGAGAGGCGTGAGTGTGGGTTTAAATATGAATTTTTTTTATTATTTTGTTTTGTTTTATTATTATATTATTAATTAGCGTGTGATTTATTTGTGCTCGGAACCATAATAAAATGAATGTATTTTCTAGGTAATTTCAACGTTCCGAATGCACTGTCATAATTTGTTTCGTCATTCGGGGTCGTTTGAACAACTTGATTGATAATCGGATAAAAAATGCATCAAATTCGATTTTCTTGAAATTTTGGTCCTTGATCAATTGTTTCAAAAATTAGTTTACGTTTCGATTAAGTGTGATGCCTTTACAGGTGTAGGTGATGCGAATTATGATATTTGTGTGTGTCAGTTTGTTCGAATTGTGATATTTGTGTGCTTGAATGTACGAAAGTCTTAATGGGTGTCCTAAGGCTTTTAAACACTATAGGAACTCTCTTCAGGCTCCGACGTGTTGGTTCTAACCACTCAACCTACCGGTGATGATACATGATCTTAGCCACCCAACCAGGTGGTGACAACTCGAAATCATAACCACTCGGCCAAATGGGGATGACTTGGGACCACCCTTGTGAGGCTCCACAAAAGAGTTAAGAGATGGTTCGAGTTTCTAAATGGTGTGGGTCCCGTCACTAGTCCTGTAAGATAGTCGATAGGAAAGTCCTATGGCTAGATCCTAGGCTCTAGATAAAGAGTAAGGAAGATCTCAAAATAAGGTAAAAAACACACTTAACTTTATAATTTTTGATGAAATTCCAACCATTACACCAATAGGCACCTCAAGAGTTAAACTTCATTCTAATTAAGGGGTTTCATAATCTACTCAAGTAAATGATGTTCTCATCAATATTCTTAACTCAAAATTATCCACCAAATAGATAGAATTTTAGATTTAGCTCCTACAGATAAAGAGATGCCTCATACTATTTAGCACTTTGTCCTATTTGAGGTTCGAGAGGTGTCTCCCATGGCATAGTTCTTTATTCTATCAGACTATTATAATGCACTGATATTCTTTGTGATAGTCTTAACTCATATATTGTGATATTTTTCGCTTTGATCTAATGGCCTTGTCATTTTTTTCTAATTGGTTTAACTTCCCAAGAGGTCGCCTTTCCTTAGAGAGCTCCTATTAGAGCACACTTAACTTTGGAGTGCCTGAGGAAATTCCAATAGTTGCATCAAAAAACATCTTGCTATTTAAGAGTTCAGCTTCATTTTTCTTGAGGGATTTCACATAGTTCATCCAAACACTTGACAAAATAGCATTGCTATTCCAAAAGAAGTAAAAGTTGATAAAAGTAGAATTTGAATGGACCCTTAAGCACACCGTTAAGAGGTAACCAAAATATATTTGTAATCATCAAAACATTGAACGGGTATATTTAAGGCTTAAGTAGATTAATAGTCTTTTTTTTTTTTTTATAGCTGAAACACATACAAATACAAGTCAAAAGAATGTGAGTGGTGACCTCCCCTTAAAATATGTATTGATGACTTTTTGGTTGCAAATAAAATTTTTGTAATGTATTCCTTTTACATATATTTTATTTGTTTTTTGTTGTTTGGGTAGAAGTAAAATAAAAGCAAACTAAAATGTTCTGTGTATTTGAAATGCACAAAATTCCTCTTTCTCCAACAAGTCAGATATTTGCATTCCATTTTCTAATGCCCATCCACAAGAGATCACCGATTGGGCTAGGAGGAGTGGCAGTCTAGTTCCATGGGTATTAGGGGAGATGTGGCATTGGTGATCAGTCAAAGGAGAAAGGTACAGCGAAAGAGGAAGCAATTGTTTGGGATATGAGCAGCGTGAAGCTTGAAAGGGCTAGATGTTGGTGGTCTAGGGTTTAGGTGATCAGTCAAAGGAGAAAGTTACAGCGAAAGAGGAAGCAATTGTTTGGGATATGAGCAGCGTGAAGCGTGAAAGGGCTAGATGTTGGTGGTCTTGATGTTGTCAAAGAGAGAGTAGTGGTGATGGTGTTGACATCCTTGGGAGGGCAGAAGAGCTCAAAGGGATCTCGAGCAAGCAGTCACTTAGCTTTGAGTTGCTTTTAACAAATACTACAATGAAGGCATCTGCTTTACTTTTGTTGATGCTTTTTGCTCCGGTTCTT
>JXCR01141321.1:3640-30915 GCA_002079205.1 Phalaenopsis hybrid cultivar
AAATAACAGAAAGTACCAACCATAGAGCTGCTAAATCTGTTGAAGCATAGTTGTACCCACCGTCCCTTTTCACAACAATCAAAGGAATCTGCTGCCCCTCGATGAATATTACCCGAGCACCATTACTTTCCTCAATAAGCCCCTTGGCAGTCAATTCCTCCAAGACTTTGGGAATGTAAGGGTTGTAAAAGCTCTCCCCCTAAGTTAAAAAAAAAGTTGATGAAAAAAAATTTGTATGAAAAATGTGAGGGTATTGTGTCAATTCTCACACAATTAAAAAAAGGTGCAAAAGAAAGATTTATTCATAACTTCCCCAATCAAGTATAACCCAGCTAAACTAACAGAAAGATGTTCTCTTAAAAAAGACCGAGGATAAAATAGATTATTGTAATTTAGACGAAGGTTTTAAAAAGTGGGTGCTATAAATTATTATGCAAGAGACCACTTCGAGGAAGGTTGTGAAGCAGTTTCAGTTTCTAAAGAGGCTTCAGCAGTGTATGCAACATGTTCGAAATCAACATTTGATGCAATTTGCAAATATTACAATGCCAATTAATGTTGGTGCATGATTTGAATATTGTAAATCGAAAACAAATGTTTTTAAAGCAAGGATGTTATTGAGTGAAATAAATATGTAGATAGCAAGCTGGATTGGATACAACAGCCACGTTCAGTTTCACATGACAATGCACAATATCATAAGAAATATGCTTTACAAATATTTGAATATTAATTATCGATTCTATAATTTTAAAAGATGTACGAGTTGGATCGTGCATGTATACATACAAATATGATATATGTATATATATATGTGTGTGTGTGTGTGTGTGTGTGTGTGTAGAGAGAGAGAGAGAGAGAGATAAATTAAAATTCGAAAAATTTCAAACATTTCAAGTTTTGAAAATAGTTACTAGCCATGATCAAAAGGAGACAAAAGACAAACCAATTTTGTCTCATTTTTTCCCTAAAAGTGCACAAATTACCCATGAAAAGTAAGAAAATGATGGTTCTAGATATGAGGGCATGCCATACAATAGAGAATCCTGATATATAGGTTAAAATACACCAAAAATATGAGCAACTTATGTCCTAAAAATACATCAAATCAAGGAATCAAGTAGGCAAAGTTATTTTTTAGGGAAAAACTAGAGGCAACGCTCATCTTCACCAACTCCTCAAATTTCATGATGTTTATATATGAGATCATAAAGCATATTAAGCACATGACAACAATCAGCATTGGTAAAGTGACGGCAATGAAGCTTCAATGCCAGCTTTCAAAATCACAGACACTGTAAGACTGAAAATTGGGAATAAAAGGGTGAAAAATAGTTGAATGTCATAAATTTTGAAATAAATAGGGGTAAGCATGGAGAACGAGCACCGAGAAATTGATGCAATTAGAACAGGAAGAAATTATATTAGAAAATATCCTCAAAAGTACACACTATGATACCCTTAATGTGCTCAAGGATAAAGACTAATGCCTGATTGTTATTAATTCTCACCAAATTTGAAGGATCTGCATAAGCTACTTTAACATTTTCCCTATTTTTTTCAGACATATTTTTTCCATTCTAATTTCCAAAATTTAAATAAATTAGATTATAACGGCCTATCTCATTATTACTTAATATTTGATTTCTTTTGCTGACGTTGTTCTAAAGGAAGATTTCCTGCAGTTGTCCTGCTATATGCATTACTACAAGTTGTATCCGTTTGAAGTGGTTCTACCAAAATTCATTGATGGCTCATAACCACAACAACATATCCTTTGGCTCAGTCGGGATTATAACTGATTCTTTCAGTGAATCACCCTCAGAAAGCGTTCCTGACTCCACCGGAGAATCGACTCCAACCTCCACTCCCTTGCAAACCGGAGGACCGGACGTCAACATAAATTTCTTAATCATAACTCATAATTTGAACTGCAGTAACTTCTTCCAATGCTCCCAAGCAGTGTCTTTGTTCGTCAAAGGACGTGGGAAGTTTGATCATCTCACAGGTATGATTCGTGAACTTCCAAAAACTGACCCAGCACATGAAGCTTGGGAATTGGAGAATTTCATGGTCAGGTCATGGCTGATCAGCCCAATTGAGACTTCAATTGGTCGTTCATACATGTTTCCACCTTCAGCTAGTGCTCTTTAAGCGGTCATCCGTGCTACCTACTTGGATATAGAAAATTCATGCCAGCTCTATCAGGTATCTAAGAAAATTCGGAAGGCAAAACAAGGTTCAAGAACCGTGACCCAATGCTATAAGGAATTAGTTGCATTCTGAATGGAATGCGACCTATACTACGACTACAGTTGGGAGTCTTTTGCCGACTTATCCCTCTTCAAGAAGATCGTAAAAATGATAGTATGTTTCAATTCCCCACAAAGAGCTTGACAAAGTACGAGGCAGTATTCTTAGTTGGTATTCTCTTCGTTCTGCTAGAGCTACTTTTTACTGAAATTCGTCGGAAAGAAAGCAAGAGACCTGTCATGCTCAGCACTTATACTCATTCAGTTGAGTCATCAACCTTGATCTCAAATGGTGCTCAAACCTCGTCCATGTCACCTCAAATTGATTACCCCGCGTGTGATTATTGTCACAAACCCAACCACACTCGAGACAAGAGTTGGAAACTTCGCGGTAAGCCGACATAAAAACCTTTGACCAAATCTTTTGTTGTCAAGGGACTCACAGCGACGGCCGAACCAGACACGACACAACCAGCTTCTACCCAGAAAATCCTAGAATCCTCAGAATCCCTAAAAATCAAATAGGGCAATTAATCAAGTTTCTTGGAGTCAATCAAGTCTTTGCAGGTTCATCGACCTGCCACGTCCAATAAGGTACTATTCCTATAGCCATCACAGTTTATTCCTCATCTAATCCATGATTATTGATTCAGGTGTCATGAATAACATGATTGGTTGCTCGCAAGTTTTCTCAACTTCCTATTCGTGCTATGGAAAAAATACCATCAGAATTGACGATGGATCATTTAGCTCCATTGTCGATAAATGATCGATTATACTAAGGACTGGTCTAACTCTGAAGTTTGTTTTACACATTCATCGACTGCAACGTAACTTATAACCAGTCAGCAAATTGAAAAGTGATATCGACTGCGTTGTTAATTTTTTGTCTGAATGTTGTGTTTTTCAGGATCATCGTTTGAAAGGGATGATTGGTGTTTCTAAGAGGGTAGCTAGACTCTATTACTTCCAAGAGGACAACACGAGAGTGAAGACACAATACTCAAAAGTTACAGCCTATATCGAGTCATTGAATGCATATTATGTTATTACATTGTCGTTTAGGTCATCCTAAATTTTAATATTTGAATTTGATATCCTCTGATGTTTTCAATCTTTCTAACTTCAATTGTGAGACATGTCAGTTAGCCAAACATCACAGGGTACATCACCCACTCCAAAATTACACAGCTTCCGCTCCTTCCCCCTCATCCACAATTACATAGGGGATTTCTCGCACTCCCAACTATACCAATAAACGATGGTTCTTGACCTTAATTGATGATCACACTTGAATGACGTTGGTTTATATTTTAAAAGACAAATCGAAAGTTGTTATGACCTTTCAAAACTTTTACAACTTTATCTTAACTCAATTCAAAACACATCTTCAGATCCTTCGGACCGACAATGATCGTGAGTTTTTCAACTCTATTTTGAGTGCATTCTTGGTAAGTAAAAACATCATCCATCATAGTTTTTGCACCGACACTCAGCAAAATAGGGCTATCGAGAGAAAAAATTATCACCTCCTTGATGTTGCTCGCTTCATCATGTTTCAATTCAATGTTCCAAAATGTTTTTGGAATGATGTCATTCTAATTGTCACCTATCTTATAAAAAAGTCCCCTCCAAAATTCACAAATTTTGAACCCCATTAGCCGTCCTGATATCATGCTTCCCTGCCAATCGAGTCTTCTCAACTTTAGATCCCAAAATTTATGGATGCACTGAAGTAAATTTGATCCCATATCCATAAAATGTATCTTCCTTGGATACCCGGCAACTCAAAAGGGGTATTGATGTCTTGATCCAACCACAAAAAAAATTTATGTGAGTGTCAGTCTCCTTTTAAAATATTCCTTATTTTTATAACTCGGCCTCTAGTGAGTGGGAGCTTGAGTTCCCCAACATTGTCTCTTATCCTACTCCTATGGATGGTCCTCCCATTGTTCCCACCACTGAGTCTCATATCCCATTGAGTGCACAATCTCCTCCTCCCACTGTCCATGTCTACACTTGACGCACCTGTCCTAATGCTCCAACTCAGGAGCCCACTACCTCCTTACAAAACCTTGACTCCGCTCAAGGCGGCATCCTTAGCATAACCCCTCGTCCAAATTAGTTAAATTCTTCGAGTAAGGTACGCAATCAGACATGCTCCCTTTATTCTACGGTAAAATATGTCTTCCCACATTTTATCGTTGAACTACAGAGCATTTGCTACTACCCAACAAACAATCAAATCCCTGCTACTATTGAGGTTGCTCTTGTTGATTCAGCTTGGAAAACGACAGTAATGGAGGAGATGAATGCCCTTCAGCGGAACCATACATGGAATATCGTGGACCTTCCTCAGGGTAAAAAAGCTATTGGGAATCGATGAATTTTTAGCACCAAATTCAACTATGATGAATCCTTTGAACGCAACAAGGTAAAATTTGTTGCCAAAAATACTTACAGACCTAAGGAGTTGACTATGAGGAGACATTTGCTTCGGTGGCAAGGTTAAACACTATTCAGGTCCAGCTGCACTTGTGGTGAATATGGATTGGTCTTTATTCCAACTAGATGTCAAGAATGCATTCTTGAATTGTGAGCTGACAGAAGAATTATACATGTTTCTCCCTTCGGGTTTTGATTCTACTGCCTCCATTGAACAAGTGTGCAGACTACAAAGACCCTCTAGCAGTCCCCAATGGTCTGGTTTAGCTTGTCCACAAAGGTGGTTGTGGGTCATAGTTTTACTCAGGCTCAATCAGATCACACATCTTCTTTCAGCATATCTCCAATGATCATGCAACTACCCTTATTATCTATATTGACGATATTGTTACTGGTAACGATCTCCCCACAATGGAGTCCTTAAAATACATTCTTGTTTCGTCCTTCGAGATGAAAGATTTGCGACCTCTCTGGCACTTCTTAGGCATGAAAGTAGTCTGGTCCTCTCGGGGAATTTGTCTGTCTCAGAACAAATATGTGGTTGATCACCTGACAGAGAACAATCTTCTTCTGTGCAAACATGTTTTTGCTCCAATGGATTCCAACTTAAAATTATCTATCATTCACAATGCTATACATGTTAACAAAACTCATTACCAAGGTCTCGTGGGAAAACTCATCTATCTGTCTCATACTCGCCCCTACATATGCCACACAGTTAGAAAAGTGAGTTAATTCATGCATGACCCTACAAGCACCACCTCCAAACTATCCACCGAATTCTTCACTACTTCAAAGGTACACCAGGCTCAGTTTGTTCTTTTCCCGCCACATATCTCGGTCTATTGTTGTATATACAAATGTTGATTGGGACCGATCAGTTCATGATCGACGATCCATCTCAAGGTATTTCTCATTTGTATGGGGCAATCTTGTCACGTGGAAAAATAAAAAACAGTCGGTAGTCGCCCGAAGCAGTGTTGAAGCTGAATTTGGATCCATGTCCCTAGGAATCTGTGAAGCTCTCTGGTTATGCATTATGCTCCTTGAACTCCGTATGTCAACCTCTGTCTCGTGAACTTCGTATGCTCAGCATTGCACACAACCCAGTTCAGCATGATCGTACCAAACATGTCAAGATTGACAGACACTTCATTAAGAAAAAGTTTGAGTCCGAAGAGATTTGTATTTCATATATGCCCTCCAGTGATCAACTAACGGACATCCTCACCAAAAACATGTCTCGCTCTGTGTTCGATGACTTCAAATCCAAGTTGAACATGACTGACATCTATACTTCAACTTGAGGGGGAGTGGGAGTATTACATTATAACGATCTATGTCATTATTATTTATTATTTGATTTTATTTCTTGATTATGTATTTTCTTTTTTACTTTATTCTATTTTATTTTCTTTTCTAGTTATTTTATTTTGTTTTTATTGTTTTTCATTATTATGCCTATTATAATCGGGTTTAAATATCATTTCTCCTATCAATGAAAGTAAGTTGGTCTATTCCAAATCTCAACAAAATATTTTATAGGTTTCGCTTGATATTCATGAAAATTGATGAAGAAGATGCAAAGAACAAAATGTAGAGAGTTTTTTTTTTTATTTTATAAATGAAATAACAGTGGTTTGCTAGAAAGTGAATACTCAAGAGCTGATTGATTATGAGTCTATGACCACAAAAAATGTAACTTCATAATCAAAATTGAAATTTTCCTTTTTGATATCGTGGGATGCAGTAGTGAAACTTTGATAAGTAAAGCTTTCATAATACATATAGATGAGCATAAAAAAAAAGGTGAATTAAAATCTCGAAAGAAAAAAGAAAAACAAAATGTCTGAAGATAGATAGACGTTAAGGTTTAGAAACATAGGAAAAATTCAAATTTTCAGCATAAGATGTCCAAAAAAAATATTACAGTGCTATACATGGTCAAAAAGTTATTAGAGTGTTAGTAAGAAATAACAAAATTAACTATCACAAGAATGAATCTAAAAGAAATCATCCTCTATTGCTCATAGTCCTCAATTAATTGGAAAATCAATAGCATCCAATTAAGAGGATTATTTAGTCCCAAAAACTCTTTTTGAGAAGCACGGATCTTTCTGAATCATAATGTCCGCATGTACAATAGAGAAGCAAGAAGTTTAATTAAGACAACAAAACTTACTTTTAATCATAAAAAAAGGGCCAAGAAAGTGTTAAAAGCAAATAGCTAGAACACTCCACCTCAAAAAGCGTATACAAGTCAATCAAAAAAATCTCAAAGATAATTGCCCTGCGATAAATTCTAAGGTTTAAATTCATATAAAATATTCTAGTAAGTCAAAAAAATTTTCTAAATTGTTTTAATCTACTGAAGAATAGAGGATAAAGAGATAAAAAGTAACCAAACAAAATATCATTAGAAGACAAGTATCAGACACCAACCAAAAAACAATTATGGAATGTAAATATTCTTAATACCTTTTCTTCTAAATGAACACCAAGCCGCTGATAGACTAAATCAAATTCTTTACGGCTTATTTCACAAATCTTCTTCCAGGCATTGCGGTACTTTTCTTCCCCACCCTATGCTTGAAGTAAAAACAGATACGTTAGCAAAAAAATATCCACTACGAAAGCAGAATTTAAAGTTCATCCCAGCTCTCACACCTTTTTATTTTTTATTTTTTATTTATTTTTATTTTTTAATGCAGATGAACCACTTCCCTGTCATACTATACCATCATTATTGTTAGAAAAAACATAGCTGCAATATGTGGAACCTCACCTGCAGACGAACCACTGCTTGTTGTGCCCTTTGCATAAATGAAGGATCATCATCAAACCTCAGCTTAGAAGCCTTGTAAAATTCCTAAAGTAAGAATGCCACCAATAAACATCATTAAACCATAACAAAATGAAGTAATATACTAGAGATTCAGAGGGATTTAAAAATGGTTCCACTTCTAGACAGTCAGTTGGCACGCCAAAGATTCACATTTAATTGGTTTTCCATATCAGATAAACAGGGGTGCATTTACATACAAAGCACACAATTTTTATGTATATACAAAGCACACAATTTTTATGTATATACACATCTCATGCCTAAACTTCAATGTTTACACAAAAAACACTAAAATCTTTAATATGACATCAAGAATAGCACTATTATCACCTTTAAAAAATAAAATGCATAATTTCATGTATAGATTTAAAGCACCAGAGCGCCATAAATATAAATATGAAAGTCGTTGTGTGAGACATGTAAATACATAAAAATTGTGTGCTCTGTAAATTTTCCAATAAACAAATAGAACATGCTCACAAACAGCACAAGCGCCGCTACTAAGTGATGTGCGGCTAACCAAAATCAACATCAACATTAAATTTAACCTTATACCAAACTATTTGGACTCGAGAATATAAATCTCTATTTCCATTTAATTCATGTTGAGTGACGCATCCAGAGTAATCCATCAGATTAAAAGCGAATCATTTGGTGCAACTTCAAGACTTGGTATCATTGATTTACCCCATACTAATCTCCAAATTTTTTATATATACCCATCTTAACGGTGCTAGCTCTAGTCCCCTTCTACTCGCCCAAAACACCTATTTATGTTTATTAATATTATCCTTAATTGATACTACTGATGATGTCTCAATAATATAATCGGCTTATCTAAAAGACCAATATTGATAAGATCCTTGCAGATTTTCATTAAATCAAGCACAAGGAGGCTTTCCAAAGCATGCAGATTTGCACGACACCTAACAAGATACTTATATGGCTACCCCAATATCTCCCATAACCAATAGCATTGTCTCCTTGATCATCCTTTTTCTCACCAACTTTGAGATTCCCTCATTTTCCTTTCTCCGTCTCTAAGTTTGAATATGCAATTTTGAATATGATAAACACCACTGCCTTTTTGACTTGGTGCCATCCCATGTTTAGGGTCTAATTCCTGTCTTAACAAATAAGAGGATTCATTACTCTGCCACTTTTATCTATGTCACACCAAAGTTACTACCATATGCCTGTTAAAATGTATGTTTATACTTTTTGTCGCGTTCAAGTAATTTATAAAGAGATAGAGGTTCAATTTTCCACTTCTCGTGAAGTTCTTTTTTCATAATATACTTGAATATATGCAATCCTTGATGATGCCCGTGTCATTCTAGGGTAGTCCTAGTAAAGGCCATTATACAACATGCTACTAATCAACTATGTATCCTCCACTAGTTTTGAATGGGGCTACATCTTTTCTCTTCTTTATCGACAAACAAATGTTTTTCTTTCACTCAAATTCTTCATATTGGATGTGATAAACTTTCATCTCTTGATGTTAGATGCATCTTTCCGAGTAAGAATCAAAAAGGTAATCATTATTGTGATCCCTCTAACAATTGATTTTATATCTTTATGGATGCTACATTTTATAGAACATCAATCTACAACACTTGTCTGCCAGATAAAAAAAAGTTCTCCAAATATTCCACTTCCTCAGATATTTTCTCCTGCTCCAATATAGGATTATAATTGATGGCCTCGAGAAACTCCTAATACCTCTTTCCATCACGTCTATGATTGAGCATTTTTCTTGCATGTAACCTCATCTCCAATTGCTCTTTAGAATAGCAATTGACCATTTATCCAATAAAGTCTATTAAACCCATTGACCATTAATCCTAATTATTTTGTCATTTTGTTTTCCCTTTTTTCATTTGTTCCAATGGCGTACCAGGATTGCTCAATCTTAACTAGAAACATGCATTGAATATTGAAATCAGGACTCTTTTTTATCACTACAATTGAGATGATTACATCTTGCTAGAGAAAAACATGTTTCATGTTAGAGGATTTTCACAATCAAATTTATTTGGAGGGTATTATCAACCATACAAAGTAGGATTCGTGGAAAAATGTGCACAAATATTCATGGCATTGATTATCTTGAGACATATTCCTCAATGGCTCGACTGAACCATATTTGCTTCCTTTCAATGTGTTCATTAACCAAAGAAAGCCTTTACACCAGACGGATGTGGGCAATGCTTTTCTTGATGGTGATCTCTCCAAAATGGTTTATATGGAGTACCTTCCCAGGCATGTAATGAGAACAAAAATTATAAGATTCAAAAGCCATAAATGGGTTTAAGTAATTCCTTCTGCCTGGTTTAACTAATTCTACAAGATCTTTACTGACACTCTACTTCATCAATCATTTGTACTCTAAAATAAGAATCATTAAAGTATATGTTGATGACATTTTTTTCATCGAAATAAACTTCAAGAACATGCGAAAATAAACAATATCATTAGAAGAAATTTGTTAATAAAAAAATTGAGGCATCCTATGTACTTTCTTGACATCAATTTTGAGTACGACAAAGATGGTATATCTTTCCTGAGAAAAGCATGATATAGACCTACTTGAAAAGGCCAATCCTCTTCGGTGCAAACATGCCAATGCTCCTATGGATATTTATTGACTTCTAATGATGAAGTAAGTTTTAAAAATGTTCTTTGTTATCATCATTTGATCAATAAGTGAAGAGAGGAAATATGATTAGAATTTTAAGAATATTTCATACAAAGCCTTGCTCCTGTATTTCTACAATAGGATACTAGGTTATTTTTTGAAACTTCTACACAAGGAAACTACACATTACATTAGAACTAAAGAAGATATTTAACAGCTTGCACACATTTACTTTCCTAAAAACCTGATAAAGATTTTTGCCATTTTAAGAGGCCCGCATATTGTGAACTTCACCATAATGATGGTTCGACAATTTTCCAATCTCATGAATTGCCAAGTTGGCCTCTAAAACTACCAAATCTCATCTTTAAGCTCTGGAGTAAATATTAATACCTAAAAATTCATATTTACATGCATACCACTCAAAACTTTAACATCATGTCAAAAATACCACCATCATTGTCTTTTTAAAAATGAAATACACATTTTGATGCATAGGTATATGAAACTAAGGTGTAATAAGTATAAATATTAAACTTTGGGTGTTAGATATGTATACACATAAGAACTGTGTGGTATGCATGTAAATGCCCGTAGTCTAAAATGAAGAGCTTGAGAACCCATTGATTGTGATTTCAGCCATCTTCTTGTGTGTTTGGATGTATGATGCATGCAAGTCTAGGTTTTCTTTTTTTTTTCGGATAAAGCGTAAATCTATTTCTATGTTCGGTTTAGCCTTGTTTGACTAGATTGTTCGTGATATCAACAATAAATCTATAGCCACATTATAAGTTTATAGTAATTTTCCATTTTATTTCAGATTCATTAATGATAATTTTGATTTACAATAGTTCATAGATTCCTTAGGCCATCATCTAAAATTCAGCTTCAATACTAGATCTAGTGACAAATGATTGATTTTTGCATTTTTAAGTAATTAGATTTTCACCTAAGAAAGTGCAATAACCAGAAAAAGGTCTTTTATTTATAAGTGATCTTGTTTAGACCATTTATGTACCAACATGATTAGCAAATACAAAAGAAAATGAGCACGTGTGCCATACATGTACCTAACAAAGGAAGCACGTGCTAACGGATAAGGAAGCACGTGTGCCATAGATCCATTGAAGGTGTGCCATAGATCCATTTGCAAACAAGGGAAAAAGAAAACCACATTTCTCACGGGGCGGATAACGGATAAGGCATACAATTTATTGATAACAACTTTTTTAATTTAAAAATGTTATAATTAGTATTTCTCCTAAATAATGTGAAGTTTCATTTGTTCTTTATGTAACTGTGCATAAATACAGGTCGAAGGAACAAACAAACAAAGCTTTCCTACCACTTCCTTTCTCAATATGATATCGACGCAAGATAACGACTCTTTCAACCTTTATTTTTCCCAATTTCATTCTCATTTTTTATCATGTTTTTTTCTCGACTTTACTTCTAAAGAGTCGAACATCATGAATAGTGAAAACTAGCATGAAAGAGAAACTAGGGGCTACAGAGCACATATCATTTAAAATAGAGAACTTTATAAACTAATCTCGAATAAAGAAAAACTTTTGAATAAAAAAAAAAAATCAACCATATTGTCAATCCACCGCCGAATCTATGAGACTAATGTTTGCACAATGGGATAAAGCAAATTTCATGATCATGTAATCGTCATAAAACACTACGATGTTTGAAATTAGTGAATCATACATGTACCTAACAACAAAAGATGTTTGAAAAGCTATCACCTATGAGGTTAAGATCAAGCTTTCAACTATCCAGCAAAGTAGTATAGTTGTTAGCCAACATCTCATGATTAAATGTAATGATGATATTGTAATTCTCAAATAATATATAGAAACAGAGAATTTTTTAAGTCTCTTATAGAACTCAATATTAAATTTAACCAATTTTATATACTATCCCTAAAAAGGACTTTTCCCTCTTACAAACCGAAGGCAGAGGGATCTTGAGGTTCGTCACTCCCAACTCTGGAATGCTTGCCATGACAACATTAGAAGCACAAAAAGAGGTTAATGTCATAGACACTTCCAAAAATAAGGATAAAGGCCCTTTATGTTTATTTGCAAATAATGGGATTACTATAAGGAAAAAGATTATATTCAAGAGACATGTTGAAAGCTCTATAAAAAGCCCCAAGATTATGGTGATTGCAAGGAATGCTAATAAAAAAAAAAAAGATGGACTTATCTCATTAAGTTGGAATGTTTCAGCTTAAAAGAAATCAAAAAGCATAGAAACTTTCATAATTCTATAGAAAAACTTTCCAGAAGATGTTCTCTAGGTAAAAATAGTAACTTGTATTTTTAATACCTCGAGCAGTTCGCTAAAATTTGAGTAAGGGATAAAGGGGCCACTAATCCTTAACAAACATTGCCAACATTTTTCATTCTTAACCTTATCCAGACAACTGGAAAATTAAAGTAACCAATGGCACCCAAACCACTGTTGGAGATCAAAGGAATATTCCTATTTCCCCTACATTTACACTTAACCATGTACATGTTCCAAGCCTAACAATAATATTCTATCCGCTCATAATGACGCATGACGTTATGCCTTGACGCAGGACGCTACGCCTTGCCGTAGGACACGCAACCAGTGGTTTCCACAGATGCGAGAAGATCAAACGTACGACATTTTCTATTTTGTTCAATTTTTTCGGAGTATCATTTTATCCTTCACTTGTTTTTTAGTCATTTCCTATATACGTGATGTATTATAGTTTGGATTCTCAATTTTTGTGTGTTCTGTGTCGAGACACCCACCGGCATCTCTTTTTCCTTTGAGAGGTGTATCCAAGGGTATAGGTAGTACTCTGGTTGTATCTTGTTCCCGAAGCGATCATTATCTTCTCTATCTCCCTTCCACGTTCTCCCCACATCGCTCCCGACCACCCCTTCTCTATTGCAGCCACCCGAAGAGCCACATACTGCAGTTTTTCCTGCAGTTTCCCACATTTCATTGTTGTCGCCGTCCCGAACAGCCATCCTTTCTTTGTCCTGCAGTCTTTGTCCTGCAGTCCCGGACAGCTATCCTTATTTTGTCCTGCAGTCCAAGGGTTTGGTTAGTCCCTTAGTAGCCGCCGCCCTCCTCCATTGTTGTCATAGTCTAGAATAGCACTTCCCCTGCTGTTTGGTCGCTGCTCAGCCCCTCGTCCTTGCTGCCATTGCACAGGATAGTCTGCCTTCTCACTATTCCGGCATTTTCTCACCTTCCCTTTGCTGCCACCATTACCCCCTTGTTGCCGCCCCACCATCTGGCCTTCCAACCGCACTTTACGCCCTCTCTAGAGCTCCAAACCCTCGTCGACCAGCACCACCACCCTAAGATTCAACCTAGTTTGAGTTAGTGTTGTCATTTATCGCACTTTCAAATTTATGTGTGTCGTGTTGTTGTTATTCCCCCTTTCAGTGTTGGTTATAGCTGTCTATTGACTTTTTAAGTAAAAAATATTCATTTGATTATAGTCATTTGGGATAACTTCCGTATCATTTGGTATAAGGAGCTAGCTTAACCCTAGTCTTATCTTAGGGATACCAAATCCCCCACACCCTAGTTGAATTTTCCAAACCAACCACTCACATTTTTTTCTTTTCCACTCTATATCGCCATGCACACCTTCTTTGGCCTACTCAAACCCAAACCCTAGTCATACCACCAAAGAGATAATAGTCGGAAGTTTAATCAAGATGAAATAACACGATATCGTTTATGAGAAATCTACAAAGATGTGTCCAAGAGATTTGTAGGGAGCATATAGAGTAGAAAGCACTCCAACTACAACAGAGGCTTGCCGCCTTCAAGAGATCATCTAGAGGGATAACACAAATTTCATTTGATCCCCAAGATGAAGAACCAATATTCCAAAAAATTTAGCATGAATATTGATGAAGCCAAGATTTTGAAGTAAAAATAAATTTGTCATATTTTAAAGGCCACATAGATCCAAACGAGCTCATCAATGGCTCTGAAATTTGAAATGTGTCTTTAAGTGTCAGTACATCCCAATGAACAAAATTGGTGAAATCAGTCGCCAACAAGTTAAGGAATAATGCATCTCAATGGAACTTGAAGATTCTTCGACAATGAGAAGGGAAGAGAAAAATTACTACCTGATCTATAAGATAAAATGAGAGGTGCAGCATCAGTACATATTGAATTTTTATAGACATGCTATTTAAACCCTAACTTCAAAAGTGGAGAGACAATCTAACCAGATGGCCACAACATCTTACATGCAAAGTTGAACTCCAGAATAAAGTAGCAAGAGTGCACCCAATGGAACATCCAAGTCTACCCTGCCTAAAAAGACACTAGTTTAGAATGGAGAGCGAACCAATCCGCATTCCCAAATCCGTTCCAATATTTCAAGCGCCATGAATTTAGACATATGGAATCACATTGCTTAACCAGAAGAATTATCTCTTTCACTAATCAGGGAATGATCGAAGAAATGGGCAAACATTAACAAATAAGGGTGCCAAATTTTGACCCAACATGACAACTCAACCCGAACGCGACACGAAAAATTTGGGTATGTGAATAATTTTCATGGGGATGGGTTCAATTTGATTAGGTAATGCAAAAATGACCTGAAATTGGCTGCCAACCATAAATTGACTTGAAATCGACGACCAACCTGAAAATGAACCAAAATTAACCCAATTTTAACCCAAATAACAGTTTATTTTATGCTAAACGGGTTATACGGGTCGGTTTGGGTTTGCGGGTTGAAGGAGGGTCGGGTTCATGTTGGAATTTTCAACCAGTATAATCTTTAGGTTGGATTCAGTTCAGATCTATTCGGTTCGGGTCAATTTTGGGTCGGAATTGAACCCTAACCGCTGACGCAGATTGACAACCTTATGACTAAGGAGAAAACACAAAAAAAGGATTAGCAAATTTCAATTGTTGAGGGAGAAAATCACAGTTCAATCAAAGCCCATGAGATAGACTCCAACAAAATAACAGTGGTGATCCAAAACGGTCCTAATTTCGACAAATTAGCACTAGACACATGACAACCCTAAATAAGAGAACTTCAAACTTTTTGAGACATAGTCCACTTCCTGAGTTGTCTATACTAAGGGAGGTCCAACATGTTAAAAAATATACTCTTTCGTGCCCCTTCTTGAAGACTGTATAGAGATTTGGGTATTAAAATTAGTTCAACAATCTACTCACCGATAAATGATCAAACAGGATGGATGAACCATAGCGTTGAAAATTGTCTTAGGATCTTTAAGGAAAAGAACATCTTACAGTGGGATCCAGATTCTTTCAGAGAAGAAAAATCCTCTCCTAAGTGTTTACCATTTAGTGTGGACTAGTCTGCCATAGATTTTGTTTAAGAGTTCATTCCTCCTATTAGGCTTGTTTATCAAACATATTTGTCGAGCATGTGGAGTAAGAAAAACATATTATAAATTTAATTAAGCGAGATTTGGATAATGAGAATCTACGTTTATATGCAGCCCCAACTCAGATTGTGTCAAAAGAAGATGGATACTTATTCCATTAGAATTTGCTTTGAAATGACAATGCCTACTACACTGACTTACCAGAATCTTGCAACCTTTCCGCAACCTTCAATGGGGCTAACCTGATTGTGTACTATGAGGGGACAAAAGCTTCAACAGAGAAGTTTAAAGCTCCTCCAATCCTGCGAAACTAACGTCGGACGCTACGCCCTGTTGCAAGACATGAGCCCCAGCTTCCACGACTGCAGTAAGACCAAACCGACCTCTTTTTTTTCTTTATATTTTTTGGAAAGTTTTATTTTGTCATTCATTCTAGTCATTTCCTATACATGTGTTAAATTAGAGTTTAGCTTCTTAATTATTTTAGTATTATATCGAGACAGTCGTCGGCATCTAATTTCCCTTCGAGGATTGTATCTAAAGGTTTGGATAGTGCTCCGGTTGTATCTCACTTCCAATGTGGTGATTATCTTCCTTATTTCCCTTTTGCATCCTCCCCACATCGCGCCCAGCCGCCCATTTCCAATTGCAGCCACCCAAATAGCCATAAACCATTGCTTTCCTGCAATTTCCCACTTTTCTCGACAACCTCCATCGCAAACAATCATCATTTCACTGTCCTGGAGTCCACCACACCCCACATCGTTGTAACCACCCTCCTCCATTGTTGTCGCAGTCCAATAGTACTTCCCCTGTTGTTTGGCCACCATCTAGCCCCTTGTTGCTGCCACCACCCAGAACAGCCCACATTCTCGCTATTTTGACAGTTTCTCACCTTCCCTTTGCTGCCAACATCACCCCCTTGTCGTTGCGCCACCATCCAGCCTTCTAAACACCCTTTACTACCTCTCTGGTGGTCCAAACCCTCGCTGATCACCACCACCACCCCAAGATCCACCTTAGTTTGAGCTAGTGTTATTAATTGTAGCACTTTCAAATTTGTGTCGTGTTATTATTGTTCCACCTTTCAGGGTGTTGGTTATAACTGCCTATTGATTTTTCCAATAACGATATTTGTTTGCTTATTGTCGTTTGGGTTAACTCGGGTATCACATATACCCATCAAATACTACAATTTTAATATGACATTGTTTCAATAATCACTACATATTTCAAGACTTTACTATGTAGAAGGCGATTAGATAAATTAGAGAAAATGATACACTGTATTTACTTAAAAGAAAACAGTCACTTACAATGCAATTGAACCATCATTGTAGATTACAGCATCTATTTAATTTCCTATCATAATCGGTTCGCAAAAGATGGGTTATATTTTGTGACCACCATGACAGATTAGGGCATCAATATTTTTCTTGTATAGAAGAGGGAGGCTCAATAAAAAAAATTCTCCCAATAAAAAAAATATTATGAATTTTTTTGAGAGAAACACAACAATTGATTGCATGTCACATGAAACTCCAACTAAACTAGATAAAAAATTGGGCACAAATGGAGTAGAAGTTAACATCGGACAATATCAAAGATTAGCTACAAGACTAATATATCTATCCAATACTTGTTGTAGCATCATTGTTGCAGGAAGTTACACAAGTCATTTATACACAAACAAAAAAATCTCACAATCAAGCGGCTTTGTCGGCACTATTTTTGGTGTGGGGTTTGCCCGTAAGAAGCTGTCGATCATCGGAATTGAAATCTCGTTGCCTGCTTTAGAAGGACGTTTTTTAAAAAATTTTAGTTTTGAAAAAGATGAAGTCAAACTGACCCCATAATTTTCATAGTTTAAATGAAAGAGCGTTTTACCTCAAATCCTGCATCTATCCCGAAGGATGCATATAATAATTGAGGGTGAGGCTCGATCAAATAAACTAAAGAAAGTTATGACATTCGTTTTGTCTGCGAAANAACCCAAGTGATGACAAGAGAATAGATGTGCTACATTGAGAAGGAAAGCACTAGGACTTATATCCAACTCAAGAGGAAATAAGAAAATATGTGTGTCACGTTAGGAAGGAAAGCGCTATGACTCACATCCAACCCAAGCGATGACAAGAGAATATATGTGCTACATTGAGAAGGAAAGTAATAGCACTCATATCCAACTCAAGAGGTAACAAGAAAATATGTGCGTCACATTAGGAAGGAAGGCACTAGGACTCACATCCAACCCAAGCAGTGACAAGAGAATAAATGTGCTACATTGAGAAGGAAAGCACTAGGACTCATATCCAACTCAAGAGGTAACAAGGGAATATGTGTCCTTATGCAAAAAATATGCAGATTTACAAATGTAAATTTGCAGGGAATATGTGAATAAAATATAAAAATATGTGAAGGAATCGAAATTTAGGCACTGATTGAGAAATGCGAATTAAGTTTTTGTTATCATTTTTGGAAAGAGAGTCGGAAGTCAGGGACTGACCTTAAAGGTTAAGGATAAGATGTCATGTTCCATTAAAGAAGGTCTTATACCAATCTCAAATATGGGGAGTCAAAATTTGGGTACTGACTCCAATAGTTATATGAAAATAGTGCAGAGAGTTTGAATTTGTAGAAATGTGTCATGTGAAAAACTTGATTTTGTTGAAGAATATTTGTAGACTTTTGTGGGGTTTTGTGCAGAATGTGAAATTCTGCGGGGATGTGAAGAGAGTTAATGCAGATAAAGATGGTTGTGTTGCACGCACAAAGAGAAAGAAACTCTATAAATGAGAAAATCCACTCAATAGATTCATTTTCTTTTCTTATTTTTTTTATCACATTTAATTTTTCAAAAATTTGTCTTTAAAATTTTAATTTTAATCAGTTGATTTTCAAAAGAATTTTTTGTTGTTGTTTATTCGTTTGTAATTATTTTTATTTGAATTTTATTAATCGTTAAAGGTTTGTTGTTTCGTTATTTGTTCATTGAAATTGTGAACCAAAGCGTGGTTTGTGGCTTCCATCCATCGCACAAAAAGCCAATTGACAAAAAGGCACATTTCTGAGAGAACTTTCCATTAATCTGCTTCAATAAAGATGTCATAAATCAAACATAGGCTAACACCTAAAAAGGTACAATATATAGTCCATGTTGAAGTACATCCAGATCATCTCATGCCATGAATACATTGTAGGTTGAATATATCAGATACATATCATGTTGCTATATAAAAAAAAGGGAAGTGAACTCTCTGACCCTTTATATCAGGTATGACGAGCTCATGATCGAGCAAACCTTCTAAGTCATGCTCCAGAATAAGAGTTCCTTTAGCATGTACTTAAAGGTACAACCCTCTCATAGCCTGTACGGTAGTAGTTCTTCTAATTCAAGGTTTGGCTGAAATTCGTATGGTGCTTTGTTGTCGTCCATCCTACGGAAGGTTACGGACACCCTACGGTGTCGCACCCGTGGGATGCAGTGCTTGACGACATCTGCCCTGTTTTCTCTTAGGACAAAAACTGAATCAACTGGTAGCGGAATCTCTACAGCTCCTCTGAACTCGCTAGGGCCGACAATGTCAATTTCTTTTCCAAATAATATATTGCTTTTGCTCATGAATGAGACCATGCAGAAGGGCCTCACAAAATTATGATGGTCTATATGGGGAGGGATGCAATCACCCTTGTCATAGATGTTGATGATGCAACTATTTGGGATGTAGGTAGTTGGCAGTATGTTCCATCTGACTATCCTCTTGATCATCCACTTTATTATAGGAGGTAGTGGATATACCTGGTCATGTCTGAAGATCCCTGGCACATTTCCTTGTCTGTCATTTGTAAAATTATAACAGCAGCCGCACTGAATGGTGATTCTTTCTTTTCCTCTCATTCATTCCTTCGGCTCAGAGTATGTTCTTTCAATGAGAAGACATGCTCGGTCTCTATCCCTCAAATCAAAGATGCAGTCAAGAATGCTTCTTTCGTCACTTTCAGATAAGACCTTGGTATCCAGCTCCAGGCCTTCCAGTATGTTGACAAATCTTTCTTGGACTTCCTCATAGAATTCAAATTCTCTTTTATTCACTTTGCTTAATTTATTATACTCCGGGCTAGAATTCGACAACTGTCGCTGACATCCCTCCATCTGGACATCAACAGGAACTCAAACTGGCGCTGGCTCATCTGGAACATGTGATTCAGCATCTAAAGGGATGTACGACCCTGGACTCCATGGTATATACTCGTCTGTCCCCAATGGGACATATGTCTCATCCATCAAAAAATCTGTGGTCTGAGACCCATCGCTTGTGGAGGTATACTCCTCCAATGTAATGTAGCATTGTAGATGTAGGACATTGCAGTCTGGGCATTCTACAAAAGCCTCTTTGGCTGATGTCCCTGCAGGTATCTCGGCATTGCACGTCGGGTAACCCGTGCATAAGGCATATGAAGCTGAAGGTGTCTTTGGCTCTTTGATGAACCCCAGTTCTTCATCTATGGACGGTAGGCTGGAAGAAGTCTCTTTCATGTCTGGATCATAGGTATCCCCCTCAGGAATAGGGGTGAATAAGTTATTTTCTTCCTTTTGACGTCTGCGTTCTTCTTATAGAAAAGCCCTCTATTTTCTGCGGCTGGCATTTTAGCGCTGAGTCCTGCAAAGCGTCTGGCAGTCATTCATTGTTGGCGGCTACTAGGCCTCCGGCTGGTGTAGCTATCACGGATGGCAGACAGCTGGGCCCCTCCCTCGGGTTCTGCTCTATCATCACGTTCTTTCCTTTATGTGATGTATTGTCTTTAGCGGCCACCCTCAACAGTGAAGGCAACCCATCCTTTTCTCGGCAGCTGACTACATTCATCAGAGGACCTTCGTAGTCCATATCAACTTAGTTAAAGTCCATGTTGAAGTCAATGGTGCCACCCTGTGACGTCATTTCCTCATTCAGTGTGAGGCTCCAATCATCCTTGAAAGCGAAGATCAGCCTCTGTCCCAACATTTTTTTGCAGACGACAGGAAAATTGTCGGTGGGCTGAAATTTGGCAAGAATGAGAACAAAACAAAGTATTTATTAAAGTAAATTTTATTTTATTTTTGTGAAGAGAATTGTTTATTTTATGTGTGAAGTTTATTTAGTTTAGTGGAATATTAAGTTCAACGTAGAAAGGAGAAAATTTGAAGTTTAAAATTTTTCTCAAAATTTTCATTATATTGAGGTTAATTACAAAATTTGGACCTGGTCATAGACATTTGGCCACTTAGATAACCCCAAAACAATCAAATTTTCAAAGCAAGAGAAGGCAAGCGACATTAGGTTATGTAATAGGTTTTCAGGTATCGTCCATTTATTGGTAACATGGGTCTTTTGCCCTGGAAGTCCACTAACTGGTAGGCTCCTCCTGTGTAGACATTTTCAACGACAAATGGTCCCACCAAAGTTGGCTTAAATTTTCTACCTATTTTGCAGCATGCAAGTATAGGTATTTTGAGCACAAGTACGAGGTCACCAATTTTGAATGTCCTTGGGCTGACTAATTTATCATGGGCTTGCACCATCTTCGCTTGGTAAAGCTCCAAGTGTTGGTGTGCTTCTAGTCGTTTTCCCTCAAGACTTTCCAGTTCTTCAAATCTGAGTTTTGCACTTTCTCCTGTTGTGAGTTGGTTGGCAACAACAACTCTAAGAGACAGTGTATGGAATTCTAACGATAGCACAACCTCAGACCCGTACACGAGCATATAGGGTGTACAATGAGTGAGAGTCATGAAAGTCGTCAGGTAGGCCCACAAGTCTTCTAATAATTTATTGTGCCAATCCCTTTTGTTTTCATCCAATGTTTTCTTCAAAATCTATACCAGTGTTTTGTTGAAGGCTTCAGCCATACCATTTGCTCTAGGATAGTAAATGATAGAGTACCTCCAATCTATCCTGTGTCTTTTGACGAAATTATTGATTTTGGTGCTTTTGAAAGTTGTCTCGTTGTCAAAAATTATTCTTCGCGATACTCTGAAATGGTAGATAATTTGGATTTTGAAGAATTGAAGGATGTGTTGTATCATAACCTCATGCAACGGTACTGCCTCTGCCCATTTAGAGAAGTAATCTGTAGCGGCAAGTATAAACCTGTGTCCTTTGGAAGATGGAGGGTCTGTCAGACCTATTATGTTCATGCCCCAACACTTGAATGGCCATGAGGCAACAGTTGGGTGTAGCACATTCGGAGGCTGGTGTAAGACCACCCCATGTACTTGGCATTGATGACATTTTCTGGATGTATCCATGCAATCATATATCATTGCTAGCCAATAATATCCGAGTCTTTTGATCTTCATTTTTATTTTTGGCCCTGACTGAAGAGCGCCACACAGTCCGACATGTACTTCTTTGATAATATTCTATGCTTCAGCTTTGTTCAAATACCGTAGCCACATCTGGTCGAATGATCTTCTATAGAGAATGTTTCCCACCAGGACGTAAGACATGGCCCTTCTTGTGATATGATGTGCTTCAAACTTGTATTTTGGCAACTTTCCAGTATGCAAATATTTTATTAATGGCTTACGCCAATCTTTGTTAATGTTTGCAACTGTATTTATTGATTCTTCATTTTCCAGCTTGTGTAAAGTTTTGAGATCGATTTGAGAGAAGACATATCTTCCTTGTATTGTGATTTCAATGGAATCCTCCGGGGGACATGCCATTTCCTTAGCGAGCTTTGCTAGAGTGTCGGCATGGGCATTATCTCCCCTAGGAATCTAGTAGAAAGTCACATCGGGGATTTTCTCCAACAGCTTCATTATGTCCTGAAGGTACTCTGCTAATCTTGGTTTCAAAATTTTGTATTGTCTAGCAACTTGCTGAATGACGAGTTGAGAATCACCATAAATGACAATGTTTGTTATATCCATTGAGATTATCACCTCCAACCTGGTGATTAAAGCTTCATATTTTGCTTCATTGTTAGTGCACGGCTCTGTCAGGTGGTATAAGAACCTCAACATACCCTTCTCTGGTGTGATAAAGATCAAATCGATCCCTACTTTGCCTGGTATAATTGTGCCTGATCCTTTGTCTTTTCTGGCTAACGAAGTGCCATCGAAGTACATTTCCCATTATTGCACACCAGAAAATTTCATTTATAGTTTTTACTTGTCTCGTAACTCATCGTTGAGAGAGGACCTAGCTGGCAGTGGATGTGCAGCGAGAAAGTCTGATAGTATCTGTCCCTTGATAGCATGGAGGGGAACAAAAGTTATATTAAATTACAATAAGATCATTGACCATCTTGCTAAACGCCCGGAGAGTGTTGGTCGGGGTCATCAGATATTGCAACAGATTAACTTTCAAGATTAGGGTATACTTATGAGACAGCATGTAATGTCTAAGCTTTTGATCTGTGAAAATTAATGCTAGGCAATACTTCTCAATAGGTGGATACCATATCTCTGTCGGTATTAGGTGACGACTCAAGTAGTAGAGTGCATTTTCTTTACCCTCATCATTAACTTGGGCTAAGAGGGCTCTAATTGAGTCATCTAATGTCGCAGTATAAAGTATCAATTGTTTCCCTGGAATCGGGGCTGCCAAAACAGGAGGTGTTATTAAATATTATTTAACATCTTCACAGGCCCGCTGGCATTTCTCTCCCCAAAAGAATTTTGCATCCCTTTTAGTTAATGTCGAGAAAGACTGACACCTACCTGAGAGATTAGAAATAAATCGTCTCAGATATGCCAACTTTTTCCGGAAGGAACGTAGTTGTTTCAAGGTTTAAGGAGGAGGCATTTCAAAGATAGCTTTAAATTTATCCGAATCGATCTTGATTCCCTGATGACGGACAACGAATCCCAGAAATTTCCCAGAAGTAACGCCAAAGACGCATATTAAGGGACTCATTTTAAGCTCATAACATCGTAACCATTCGAACACAATCCTCAAATCATAAAAATGGTCCATTTTTTTGTTTAATTTTGATGACCAGATCATCCACGTAGCATTCTACTTGGTTATGGATGAGGTTGCCAAAAATCTTCATCATTGCGCTCTGATATGTTGCTTTGACGGTCTTTAGGCTGAACGACATCATTATGTAGCAGAAAATTCCATTCAGTGTTTTGAAGGTTGTAACTGCTGCATCCTCGGGAGCCATCTTAATTTGGTTGTATCCTGACGATCCTTCCATGAAGGAGAAAATTTTGTGTGTTGAAGCAATATTCACCATCATTTCTGGTATTGGTAGTTGAAACTCGTCTTTTGGACATGCCTTGTTCAAATATTTGAAGTCGACACAAACATAGATCTGTCCATTTTTCTTCTTAACAGGTACAATGTTAGCAAACCTCGTAGGGTATTGTTCTTCTTGTACAAAGTTGGCGTCTATTAATTTCTTCACCTAGGCGATGACTTGTTGTTCTATTTCGAGGCGCATTCTTGGGAGCTTGTTTTACTGAGGTTATATTCTTGTCCACCCTGAGTTTATAAACTGCAACCTCTGCTGATATTCATGGCATTTCATCGTGGCTCTATGCGAAGCAATCTTTGAATTATGTTAATAGTTTGATCAATTACAAAGATTCTTCATCATTGAGTAGAGAACTTATAAATGTAGGTCAGGGTTGTTCTTTAGTCCAGAGGTTCATCTCTTTCAATTCTTCAACGGTAGATTTAATTTCCTTCTCAAGTTCTTGCAGAGCATCTTCTATTAGTTGATCAATAGAGTCATCCTCTATATCGAGGCAACCCTCTTCTGACTCACTAGTAACAACCATGCAAAATTCAGAATCATCGACTGGTCTGACTATACCAAATCGGAGACCCTCTTTTGGGTTGGGAGTTCAACTTTTAACATTCCATAATTTCTTATAAAGTTGAAATTTATCTTTTGGTATTTATTTTGGTAAGTTTACCTGTTGAATTAACTTTTGAACACAAGGTGAAAAGTAACCAAAAGGAAATTCCATTAATTCATTAGGATCATCATCAAAATTTACATGTTTTTCATGCTCAGTAGAGGTAGAAACACGATAAAATTTGATCGGCTTTGAACCAACACTACGGACTTCCTTGACCTTTAAACTCTAGACCTTTTAAGGAAAAATCGGAGTAAGGGTCATAGCATTCACATAGTGGTTTATCCGATCATACATTATTTCATATTTTCTCGGTATCTTTCAAGGATATCTCGTACTGGGGTTTCTTCTATTTTTTCATCATTATTTCATCTTTGGAATTGTCTTCATTACCATTGTTGATAGTTTACCTAGTCCGTTCAAATATTAAGTTGATTCTTCCTCGTCCACGTCCCCGGCCTCGACCTTGGGTGCGTGAACTAAAAAAACCTCCACTAACTCGTTGAAAGAGAGTGGTGGAAGATCGTTGAAGCAGAGTTGAATGGCTTCCTCTTTGTGATTTTTTGAATCTTCATTTTTACTTGTGATAATTTCACGAGAGAAGACAATATTCTTTAGAGGCGTGCGTCGGCACTATTTTTGGTGTGGGGTTTGCCCGTAGGAAGCTGTCGGTCATCGGAATTGAAATCCCGTTGCCTGCTTCGGAAGGACATTTTTTTAAAATTTTTTATTTTTGAAAAAGATGAAGTCAAACTGACCCCATAATTTTCATAGTTTAAATAATTTATTTTTGAAAAAGATGAAGTCAAACTGACCCCATAATTTTCATAGTTTAAATGATTATTTTTGAAAAAGATGAAGTCAAACTGACCCCATAATTTTCATAGTTTAAATGAAAGAGTTTTCTCAAATCATGTATCTATCCCGAAGGATGAACACAAGAATTGAGCGTGAGGCTCGATCAAATAAACTAGAGAAAGTTATGACATTTTGAAAAAAGATGAAGTCAAACTGACCCCATAATTTTCATAGTTTAAATGAAAGAGCGCTTTACCTCCGTGTATCTATCCCGAAGGATGAACACAAGAATTAAGGGTGAGGCTCGATCAAATAAACTAAAGAANAAAAAAGACCAAAAATTTTAAGAAATGGCAAACCAAAATAATCATAATGCTAAAATTAATCAAGAGTTTAGATCTTTAAGAGATTATGCAAACCCTACAGTGGATGAACTTCATTGTAGTATTTAAAACCTGTTGTAGTGGCTAATTCATTTGAACTTAAACCTACTATTATACAAATGATATTAAATAATTAGTTTGGGGAGCACCAACTAATGATCCAAATTTACATCTTGCCTATCTTCTAGAATTGTGTGCTACATTTAAATATGATGATGTATTAGATGATGTTATAATACTTAGACTTTTTCCTTTCTTTCTTAAAGATAAGTCTAAAATATGGTTAAATTTGTTAGCACCTAGATCTATCAGAACTTGGGGTAATTTAGCGCAGAAATTACTTATTAAATATTTTCCACATATAAAACTTCAAAGTTTAGAAATGATATTACAACTTTTTTTTAGTTTGAAGGGAAATCTATTTATGAAGTATGGGAATGATTTAAAGAACTATTCAGAAAGACTCCACACCATGCTATACCAGATTGGTTAATAATTTAAAATTTTTAATATAGATTAGTTGGATCTCTTAGATAAATTATTAATGCTGATGTTTGTGGTTCAATGATGTCAAAACCATTTCATGATGCTTATGCTTTAATTGAAGAGATGGCTACTAATACTTTTCAATGGTCTTTTAAGATGGTAAATCCTAATAAAGTAACAAATATTAATGAATTTCTTGCTTTTGTAATGTTTGCAAATCAAGTTGCTAGAATTTCACGGAAGTTAGACCAATTTGGAATGATCTGTCTCAATCAATTGTAATGATTGAAAAAAATTCATTAGGCAAAATGGTAGATTCTAAAACATCATTAAAAACTTTGAATGTCATAAATAACAAGCAAAATAACCCATATTCAAACTGTTATAGCCCAGGTTGGAAGAACCATCCTAACTTTAATTGGAATAATATTTTTGGTGGTAATAATCAGCAATGGGGGAACAACTAAGTAAACACATTGAGAAACTAAAACAATAAAGGTAATAATAACTATAAACCTACTTATCCTCTAGGTTTTAATAGTAATCCAAACTTCAAGGAGAAAAACTTGTCTTTAGAAGAAGTGGTTTAACAGTAATCCAAACTTGAAACAGAAAAAATTAGGGAGACCTTTCCTAGCTATAGGAAGAGTAATGATAAATGTGTAAAAGGGGAATTAACTATGCACGGCAATGATAAAAAAATTATGTTTAATATTTTAAAATAAATGAAGTATCCAGTAAAAGGTAAAGATGATGAATGNATAAACTAAGAAATATATGACATCTGTTTGGTCTGTGAAATCATTTTATTTGCCGACAAGTTTCCTTATTTAATACGAAGAATTAAATAGGGTTTATATTAAGCTGGGTTCGGAAAAGCTTCTTATAAGGGCAAACCTCTATAGTTAGTTACATCTTTAGATAATCGAAGTTACCTAAGAAAACTCTCGATAAAAATCAGGAAATATTATCTTTAAAGAGGTCAAAGGATAAAATTTTTCAACGAGATAGGATAAAAAGGTGTGAAAGGATGTCGATACTATTTTTGATGTGGGGTTTGCCCGTAAGAAGCTGTCGGTCATCGGAATTGAAATCCCGTTGCCCCCTTCGGAAGGACTTTTTTTTTTTTTTTAAATTTAGTTTTGAAAAAGATGAAGTCAAACTGACCCCATAATTTTCATAGTTTA
>JXCR01141330.1:38159-79894 GCA_002079205.1 Phalaenopsis hybrid cultivar
AAAAAAAAAAAAAAAAAAGAAAGAAAATAAACACAAATGAAAACAGCAGAAGACTTTGCTATTTCAAAACCATACAGAATATAGGAGAAAAGTTGAATACATTACAAGACAATGACACAAGATTTTTTGTTGTTGAAGGTTTAGTTTCAAAAGTGAGAGCCGGTGAAGGAGACTGAGTGCCACTAAGGAATCAATTCACACGTTGTACAAGGAATCATCAATTCACACTTTTGAGGGCGTGGGATACGCATATCTACAGATGATGCCCCCCTCTTCACAAACATCAAATTCAACTTGCAGCAAAAATTATGGTCGCAAGGTCCTTGTTACATGAATAATCACCCGGATAAATCTGTAAACAATATGTAAGGATTGGAGTTGATGAGTCTAACAATTTTAAAATAAATGTCTAAATCATGAATATAAGAATTTACAGTTTCAAATCATTTAGTCCAATCCTCCTTGTTAGGAGTGCAGTCGACATGACAAATTTCTAAAGATAATAAAATTGATGAATTAAAAATGGATAAATTCCCCGATAATGACCGTGTTAACTGAAAATCTCAACTGAAAGAGGTAACATTAAAATCAACATTTCAAATTAAATTTTCTAAGTGACAAAATTAAAATTAATCACTTAAACATTTAAAGAAATCTCATCCACCGTTTGTCGGGGACGATATACTTTTGATTGACATCAACTTACAAGTAGCGAATGCCATATCAAGTGTATCCCAATACTAGTAATTAAAACAATTGTATGTTAGAACGTGGCCCAATTCCTCTATTTTGTAAGGTGATGAAAACGTCAAGTCAATCTATTGAAGATCAAGATTTAAAAGAGATAAGCAATGGGTAATATATTTTCAAGTCAAAGTAATGCTTCTTGTTTCTTAACCTACTTCATTTAACAAGTATGTTTCGAATTCAAGTTCTTCATTGTTATGATTTATGTTGATAAGTTTTTTGTTGCAATTGATCCATTATTATTAGAAAAAAATAAAACACTTAAAAGTTAGTTTTATTTTATAAATGCTTATACAATAGTTTAAACACTAGTTTCGTACAAACATGATACATTGACTCTTACACCATAACAATTTATTTATTAAATATAAAAATAATATCAATAAAATGATAATATATGTTATGACAAATGGAAATGATAACACAAAACGTCTAAATACTTGCATGTGCATGTTTGAAAGGTGGTCACCCCTTCTAATATCAACTTGGGATACTAATGTACCTATCTACGTTGATGTTTTCATGCCACCTCCAATAATAGTAAACTTTAGACCACGCTACCTTGAGCCTACAAGGGATGTATCGGCTAAGATGAGTAGATGTCATTTCACCTCAAACAAAAATATATTTATTCAAAGACCTGCTATGCTGACAAAATATGCATCAATCACGAGCGAGTTAAGTTATGTTCAGATAATACTCCTAATACAGATATCAAAATTAAGATATATAATATTAATTAAAAGTGAAAAATTAGATCATGAAAAATAAAGTAGAAGTTAATGCATTGAACGTTTATGAATTTTAGATAACATTCATGGTAATAGATAATATTAATAGGTTCAGATTGTGATATAATTTTTCTATAACTTGATAAGAATAACCAGCATGCTTATTTCTTTCTTTCCATTGTAGTAATGTAATTAAATAATATAATTATTTCAATTGGTTATTTTAGATAAATTATTATTATTTTATTTAAATCATATAAGTTTCAATGAGTGAGAAAAAAAAATGTATACGGTAGAACCAAAGCAATGTATGTTATTTTATCATTAATTTTGATTTTATAATTTTATGGCTCTTTCATAGGAATTTATAATAATAGTTATAATTTAAATCACCATCTGACCGTTTGTTCCTCTTTGATAATTCTAAGCACCTGAGCGAGGTTGTGACAACCAAATGCTAAAATGTCACTTAAAAAAAAAATACTGTAAACAAAAAAAAATGCCAAAATGTGAAAATGAGCATCACTTCAACAACCTAGATTGGCCAACATTATTATCATCCTTAATTATAGAATATAAGTAAGCAATTGAATAATAGCACAACTGTGACGTGATCAATTGAACATAATTAGAGAGAAAACAAGGAAATTTAGAGTTGACTCCAGAAAAAAATAAAAAATAAAAATAAAGTTTGGTGATTCTTACCTCATCTCGACGCCAATGACCAGAAATTCAGGAGGAATGAAGGTGAAACAGCAAACCAACTGATGAAAGCCATGGCAGTTGCAGTTTCAAAAGTTGTACAATGATTCATTGAACATATGTTGAGATCATTTCCAATCAAAACTGTTATGCCTGCCGATGCACAAGCTGCTGCAAATGTGAGCGTAGAAGTGATCTGCAGTAGGAAGAGAAATAAAATAATAATTTGCAAGAAAGGACAATATTAATGGTAGTTTACCAAGCTAAATAAAAGTGCTCATTTTACTGCAGAAAAAATAAGACCTATATGAAAGCCATAACGCACAAGTTAAAATGATTTTTGCTGTAATCATATGCTTTAGTCCGTAGACCATAGTTATTTATAATACGGGAGTCTGAGATATCAAATGAAGTGTAAACAATTAACGGTTTCCAATAAAAATTGATTAGTAACCTGTGCAAATCTAAGTAAAAGAAATAATAGCATCAGTTATCTTGTATGCAAAATGCCAACATCAAGTAAAGATCATTAATTCCCCATTATGTCATAGATTAGTTTCTCACCCCATCTCCAATCGCAAATAATATGGTGACCAATGGATTTCCCAAGCTGCGCTTAACTAGGAGTGCATATACATCAAGGAAAGCTAAGGAAAGGCTCCATAAGCTTTGCAAGATGGCTGCAGCGACCAGATAGCTGTAAAAAAAAAAACTTAGGAGCTATAATTTGCAATTCTCAAATTCACAACCATGGTTGTGTAGTAGATTAAAAAAAAGTAACTTCAAAAGCAGGTGTTTAAACAGCAGCAGCAAAGCGAATTTATCAATACAATAAAAGGTATAAATCCAAGTTTTCAAAGAACGACATGACATTGATCAAGATTCATACTCAAGCATGATAAGAAACAAAGAAAAACTCTGGATATTTGGAAAGGGGCATAAAATGGGATGGCAACATGCAATTTGAGAATTTTCTAAAAAAATAACCGAACAGATCCAGGATCTGTGAGAAGCCTGTGATATAACTCATCAGAAAGCCACTACTAGAAGCAAGCACAAGGCTCAAAGCATTGCCAAATTCTGCAAGACAACAAACAAATCTAAAATATTTCCTGTGATGATCTAAATTCTTATGAACTTGCACAATCAAGTGCCCAAAAGGAAAAAAGTCAATAGTTGAGGCGATCAAAATAAACGAAATGAAAATCACTTCAAATATGCAAATTAAATTAGAATGGATCGATTAACTTTATTCAAGCTTAGCACTATTCAGGCTTATAGCCGAAACAGAGCTACCAAAACTACCCGATCAAAAACCCCACCCAATATAACAGACGAAAGACTAATCAAGATTATCCTCATTGTCTAATAAAACCTATAAAGTTTGCAGCTGCATTTTCAAACAGATAAAGTTGAAGCTAAGTGATGTTCACTTGCTTGCAAATCCTGACTATACTACTAGCATATGAATTTCAGAAGTGAAAACAATAAAATTAAAAATCTTGGTGAATGCTATGATCAAAGGTAATCAATCACAAGAGAGTGTGTTGAATAGTGATAAATGGAAGATCTTATTCTCCTCTGAAAACTGAATTCTACAGATAAAGAGTATCTATGTTAATGTTTTTCTATAATGCTTCGAAAGAGCACCTCTTAATCATGCATTACAGCAAAATTTAAAAGAGTATAAGACATGAAAAAGGAATTGCAATAAACAATGAGTTTGGAAAGCGAAGCACTTTGAAACTTTGTTTCTTTGAAGACTAAAAAGACCTAACCATTGACTGATTTCGGAACCTGGGCATGACCACTTTTGGTTTCCCGAAGTAAGTCGGTTATCTTATTGTAAAAGCTCCATAAAAAATGCAAGACATCTGAATATCTGATGCTCAAAAGATTTACTCCATTCCCAATACAGTAAAAAAGTATGATCCTGTACTTGAAGAATTAAGCATTTAGGACATGATTTTAACCCTGACTAGACTGAAACATGAACCAAAACAAAGTTAAATATGGCCGTGTGTACGCATACAAACTCTACATTCATATTCCAGTCAATTCCAATATTAGAAAGACCATAATCTTTAGGCAGAGTCTAATAAACCTTATATGAAGAGACAATAAGCTGGAGCCCTGGCTTGAAATGATCGAGATATGCAGCACAGTTGAAATTGTCTGAACATCAGCCGACATAGTTCAAACACTGTTTGTTTATAATAGGCTAATAACAAGTCAAATTGGGAAACGAAAAGTACAATTGGTCCATTTTTTATGTTTTTTTTCTGGCCCCCAAATGACCATTTATTTATTTATTATTGTTTGAATTACTTTGAATGCAGTAAGCATGAGATTATTTCACTCTTAATTAAAGTTTTTATTTCCTCTATATATAAGACCATATGTATAGACTATGATGATAGAAAATAAAATAGAATAAACTACACCATTGTTGGCTTCCTAGTTTTTGCTATAACTTAAAATATAATCCAACAAATTGATGAGGAGAAGATACTACCCAAAGATTTCAGCCCCAATTTGCGATGACTTTATGATCTGGGGTTTGAGGTTTCATATAGGCGTAAGCTCCTACAGTTAATTACCCCTCATGATAAAATGAGAGCAATTTCGATTAAGACTAGTCATTGAAAATTGAAGATTCGACATATAGTAGAAGCAAACATATAGTTTAATTTGTAAAATTTCTCACTTGGGAGTTTAAAGAGGATAGTGGGGAAACGATGATGAGCCCGATCAAGATCACATGCTTACATCATCTCGGGTCATCATGATCTGTGATCTACTTAATCAGAGGAGATAGTCGACACAACCTGATTGAAAAATCTTTATCAACAACTATGAGTTGCGTCGTCCAAGAGATCCCTGTGGATCTGGGGTGGATGTGTCTAAGGGAAAAAAGTTAAGGGTGTGTTTAGGTGGCGGTGCGGTGTGCACTGTTTGTTGTTTGACACTAGCTTTTTCAAAAAGCCACAATGGAAAATTGCATTTTGCAACCTGACCTAGCCAAGTGCGGTGGTTGCCAGAAAATTGTGGTTTGACTTTTTGAAAATAAAAAAAATTACAAATGTCACAACAACTTCTTGAACACTTTCTTCTGTAGCAGCTTCAGTGCTGTGTCTTCAAATAGCTGCAGCTGCAGCTGCCCTAAACAAACCATAAGTCGACTTTAGCCAATAGAAAACTTTATGTAAATCTGATGTATCATTATGTTCACAAGTTAAAAGACAGAAGGTCATCAGGGAACATACAGGTGGCAGTCATAATCATAATATAATGGTGTCATTTGGAAGCAACTACCCGATTGAATGATTTTAATCGTAATCACTACTTTGTGAAGTATGTGTCAAAACACGCAGACAGGTGACTCGGATCACGTCCTCACGGCATGAAATTACTTTGAGTGTGAATATAGTGATACATTTGATGTGACATTAGCTATTTTGTGAGTCGAAGTCAATAAAAAAATTTATCACTCTCGACAAACTGTTACAGGATGATGAATGTGATGTGCTTTAAATTTTTAAGTGATAAATTTTACTTAATAATTAATTTGTTACTTTGAAATTTTGATTTGTAAATCTTAATTAAAAAAAAAGATGACCTCTCCAATTGAGATTTTCAGTCAATATGGTCATCATCCGAGATTCGACATTTAAAACTTTTATTCCTAATTCATTTAAAATTTGTCAATTTTGAAATATTTAACATATTACTCATATCTTCTCCAGTCCTAACAAAAAGGAGAATCATATTTGATGATTTGAACTTGCAAATTTTACATATGTGTTTTGAACATTATTGTAACTTACGAGACTCGTTAACTACAGTCCTAAAGAGGAGAAGAATCAGACTAATCGAGCTGGACTTAAACCCTACCCTCCAGTCCTAACAAAAAGGAGAATCAGATTTGATGATTTGAACTTGCAAATTTTACATATGTGTTTTGAACATTATTGTAACTTACGAGACTCGTTAACTACAGTCCTAAAGAGGAGAAGAATCAGACTAATCGAGCTGGACTTAAACCCTACCCTCCAGTCCTAACAAAAAGGAGAATCAGATTTGATGATTTGAACTTGCAAATTTTACATATGTGTTTTGAACATTATTGTAACTTACGAGACTCGTTAACTACAGTCCTAAAGAGGAGAAGAATCAGACTAATCGAGCTGGACTTAAACCCTACCCTCCAGTCCTAACAAAAAGGAGAATCAGATTTGATGATTTGAACTTGCAAATTTTACATATGTGTTTTGAACATTATTGTAACTTACGAGACTCGTTAACTACAGTCCTAAAGAGGAGAAGAATCAGACTAATCGAGCTGGACTTAAACCCTACCCTCCAGTCCTAACAAAAAGGAGAATCAGATTTGATGATTTGAACTTGCAAATTTTACATATGTGTTTTGAACATTATTGTAACTTACGAGACTCGTTAACTACAGTCCTAAAGAGGAGAAGAATCAGACTAATCGAGCTGGACTTACAACCCTACCCTATCGACAAAGCAGCCTGTTTGATTGTTTGATTTAAAATATAAATTATTTGAGTACAAGTTTAGCATTAACCCATGTAGTATTCTCAAACCAATAGAGTTTAAGCATTAATCAATTTGGCAGAGCCCAAGCAAATGAATATGGTGAATTACATGCATTTTGAGGTAGTATATTTTTAAAAAATTTGCACATTAAAATTAAATGTATCAAAATTAGGTGTCTTAAAATGTAAATGCAAGCTTTGATATTATTAAACTTTATTGATTGCAAAAACACTTTGCTACTAAATGCATGCATATAGCTTTACAGCATTCATCTTGATAGGATTGCACAGATCTTGGGGGTAATTATATTCAAATTGAATACTATTGTACGACTAATAAAGTCATAAAATCATTTAAACAACTTAAAAATTTGTGAGAATGTTATGACTTTATGTTGCACATGAATCACCATTTTAGACATCCAACACCTTCCATTTGCTTGCAAAATATAATTGTAGATCCGGAGGTGAGATTTCAGGCTTTTAAAAGCCTCGTGTTTGAATCATATTTCAACCCCTATGGGCTATAAATTTAATTTTTAAAAGCCAAAATTCAAATTATTTTCAAATCCATCATAAATTCAAATTATTATTATTTTTAAACCTTAAGAGCCTAATTTATAAGCCTAAATTCAATTTACTTTCAAAACATAAGAGCCTAAATTTAAAAGCCTAGATTCAAATTATTTTGAAATCCTAAGGGCTTAAATTTCAAAGCCTAAATTTGAGTTAATTTAAACCTTATGAGACTAGATTTAAAAGCCCGTATCCAAACTTTATTTTAAAATTCACATTTTAAATTATTTAATAAGTTCCAAAAAGTTCAAAACAATAAATTATTTATAAGTCCAAGTCACCCAAAAATTTGACAACCTCCCAACGTTAACCCCTGTTGGAAGGGCATGGAAGAATGTTAAACTGTCTTAAAAGAGACGCTGGTCAATGTTGTGAGAAACTGTAAGGGAAGCAAAATTTAAATATTAACCGGTGGTCTAGAAAGACGCTATAGGCCTTCAATGTACCTGCAAAAATGATAAGTCAAACACAAGCATTTTCCCGAATAGGTCGGAACTTTACTTTCACTGAACAATACTTCTTTGGACAGGTACTAAGGTTTTCCACGGCGAGTATTTTAAATCCCCGAATTTTTTTTATAAAAAATTTCCAAACAAGTCCATAATTTTCCCAAACAATACTTAATTCCCAATGACGGATATTTGAGCTTCATGGAATGGATATTTTAGGAAAATTTTCCGACTGCCCCATTTTTATACATTTGCGAGCAAAATCGGCGACGGTGGTAATCGGCGAGACGATGACCAATGAATAAACAAATACAACACATTTTTTTTAAAAAAATACAATATACAACATAAAACAATTAGCAGTAATATATGAAAAAAAAAGCTAGGCTTGCAAGCTGGATTCAGGCTTGGGCTCAAGCTCGAACTCAGAGGCGGGCTAGGATAGGAGCGATGAGGGATGCTTCGATTTAGAACAGAGATCGAAGAATTTAATGGCTCAATGCCTCGATTGCGTGCAATTTGAACAATAAGGAGTGCAGACAACTTCTCGGTGCAAGGAGGTGGAAGGAATGAGCGGAGCGACTAGCTCGCACACAAGGCATTAAGGTGGGGGTTGAAGGCTGGGACGTGTGTCGCTTGGGTTTGCTGGGAGAGTGAGGCAGAATCATGACAGGAAAGGTCTACAGTTCTTTGAAGAAAAAGAAAGCCGCTCTGGAGCGTGGAACGACAATGGAGTTGCGGTGAACAAGATAAGGGCTTCAACTCTATCGCGCGGCTTTCGAATTGGAGAAAGAGGACAAAGTGAAGAGGGAATAGTGTAGTCTCAGAGGTCCTTGTATGCAACGATTTTTTGCGCTCTACCAAGCAAAGGAAGGAGAAGAGGGGTCGCTAGGAGTTTCGAAGCCTTTGCACACGATGATCCTGTCGTTGCTGTGAAACTGAAGAAGAGAGAAGGCGAGGCTTGTACAGCTTCAATGAAAAGACCATGAGTGCTAGTTCTAAAATAAGAGGACAACCCATGGGGTTTCTATGCTCAAACAGCGAGGAGAAGAACAATAGGGAGAGAAAAGTGAAGACGTACAAGCATTTTGGTCTGGAGAGGAGAAGTGGGATTGCTTGTGAGTTTTGCAGTTTCTGAAAGGAAGAAGAGAGGAGTGGGAAAAGGAAAACAAAGAGCCTTCACTTTCTTTGTTTTGTGTGTGGCTTTTATGGCTCGAATTGGAGAAGTTGAGCAAATTTACAGGAGCGAACAGGTAAGGCTTTACTTTAATAAAGTATTTTATGTTCTACCATTTTTTATTTTATTTTATTTTTCTTTTAACAATCAACACTGGCAATTCAAAATAATAAGATTAGGAACAAAGTCGCAACTCTCAATAATCTGGCAATTAGCTTTCCCAGACTTAAGCTCTTGGAGATACACCTTGATGCAAGTCGTTTAAATGTCGTCCAGATATGGGCGCTGAATAGTGCCCTGAAGGGTCGAAGCCCTGCGAAACCTCGTGAAGCCGCACAAAGTCTCGCGATCCCGCGAATGAAGCTATTAGCACAAGATCTTTTCTAGAAAGTAATTTCTAGATTCCCCTTAGCTTTCCACCTATTCCTTTTGTGTAGAAGTTTCTCCTAAGCCTATAAAAAGTTGTCATTGTGTATGTGGGAGTTAGAATAAAGTTGTGTTTGAGTTTAGCTTTAGATCCCCTGTGTAGAGTTGTATCCGAGAAAGTGGTGATGCGTTGGTTGTATCCTCTCTGAGGTGGAGGTTGTATCCCCCCTTTCTACCCTTTCTAAACCTTCTCCTCTCCACTCCTCTACCCCCAAATTCACCCACCGTCATCCAGACATCCAACGGTTTCCCCTTCCTGCAAATCATTACTGTTGCCCCACCTACCTAACTCTTTTCAAACCCCTCTTAACAACCACACTACCCCTGTCAACTACCTACAACCATTCCACATGTTGTTCCTATAGTTTCGCACAATCCCTTCGCTACCAATCGCTTTCCGTGACTATCGACATCCCTTTTAATCATTTCTATTCCTCTAGCCGACCTCCATCACCCATTGGGTTACATTTAGGGGGGCATTGTATGTGTCATCTTATGTCTTGTGTTATTATTTCTGTTTAAGTCATATTGTAATCTTAATTTAATATTAACGAAAAATTACTTTTTGAGTTTCCACTATTTTCCTTACTAGTTTGATATCATTTGATATCAGAGTGTGGTGTTTGAACGACGCCCACATACGAGAACGAAACAGAACTCCGATGTATGAGGGGGGGGGGTGTGATACGTCTAAAAATGTGTTATTTTTTATATACATTTTAGTCTCATTTTTTATAACATTGCACTTTAATAGAATGTATTTTGTATTTTTTTGGTTTCAGATACAAGAGAGATTTTTGGAGAAAAATGACCGAAAATGGAGTAAAAAATGGTCAAATTGAGCAAAGGAGTGAAAAGTGAAGTTGACGCATAGACGTGAAACTCTGTAGGTGAAAACAGAGAGTCTGACGCCATAGCGTCAGGATCCGACATCATGACGCCATACAGTTAACCAGGGCTTTTAGAAGGTTGGCTCCACAATTGGGCACATAGGAGAATCGATTTTTCTAAAAGTTCAATGTATGTGGACGAATTTTGAAGGAGCATTTGAAGTGACTCTGGGGGATTTCAAAGGTTATATTAAATGAGGCTTGGTGTCTCTTAAAAGGAGGAAGGAGTGTGAGAGAGGAAGGAGAGTGTGCGAGTGTGTGCATGTGTGCATATGTGTAAGGAGGGAAGTGTCTTTCGGAGACTTGGTGACTTTTGGGAATTCGGAGAGAAGTGTATGGGATTGCTATTTGTTGTGCAAGGATGATTTGAATCTTCTGTAAAGATAGGTTTTAGTCTATTTTTGTATTTGTTTGAATTATTGCAATATAATTGTATGAATTCAATGTCATTTGCAACGAAGAATCCAAGTGCTTTCTCCATGCTTAGTGAGTAGTTTTCTTCACACTTCATCCTTGTAATAAGAATTAATCATGTAGAATCATAATTGTTTAAAACTTCTCTTATTTCATACTTGTGATGCTTCATTACTTCGTACTTAATTTACATATTCAATCTGGTCAATTGGTACGTTAAAACTTGTTGTGAAGTCATAATGACCCAGAAGCGCTATGTATTCCTCGACTAGTAAGAATCACATTAATTTGGTGGGTGATAAGATAGTCCATTGGTTAGTGTAAATAGATAGGGAGATAAGATTTAATGGGTATAAATTGGTGTTTCTAGGGTGACAGACTGTATTTTTACCAATTTGATATAAAGTTTGGAACTTAAGGACCAATTAATCTTAAAGAGAAGACACAGTGGATAATCTAGAAGTGAGAGACTAGAACCTGCCTATCATAACCTTAAAATTAGGAACTTAACTCTAGGTTAGCCAATGTTCTTTATGCACTCGGAAAATGATAAAGAATATGATTGCCATATTTGTCACAAAATTTCATTTAAACCTCTAAACATTTGATTTATACACTGATTATGATCACATTGCAAAGAAAAAAGAGATTTTGATTATATAAAAACTTCTCAAAATTTAACCATCTTACGTAGATTAGGTTTTAACTTAATTTATTTAATTTTAATTTTAGAGTAAAGTAGTAGATTTAGAAAAATCAAACTTTTCAAAAATTTAAAACTAAAACATGATAGTAGTATACTAGAACTTAGCCTAAGAGATTTCTTACCTTGCTTCTCTGTGAGATCGATACTCTGGGGCTTAAAGAAAATCCTATATTATTTGCACGACACGTGCACTTGCGTAGAACCCCTAGTGTGTTAACTATAAATTAAATTATAAACTCTATAACATATTTATTTTACACACTAGCCGCTTAAAAGAAATCGAGTCAAGTTTTTTGCCATTAAATTTAAATAACTGCGTAAAAGCAGGTCGGGTCAGAGGGGCTCGAAAAAACGGGGCCGAAGCCCCGTGAAAACTCAAGAAGCCACACGAGGTCTCGTGATCTTGCAAAGACAGGAGAACACGTCGCGGAGAGAAATTACAAAATTATCCTAATCAAATGTGGCTATTCGCACCAGATCTTTTGTGGAAAGTAATTTTTGAATTCCTCTTGACTTTCCACATATCCCTTTTGTGTAGAAGTTTCTCTTAAGTCTATAAATAGTTGTCTTTGTGTGCATGGAAGTCAAATTTGAGTTGTGTTTGACTTTAGCTTTAGATCTCCTTTGTGGAGTCCATTTTCCCTTTGTAGGGATGCATCCGAGGAAGTGGTGATGCTCTAGTTGTATCTTCTCCAGGTGGTGGTTGTATCCCCCCTTTCTACCCTTTCCAAACATTCTCCTCTCCACTCCTCTATCGTCAAACTCACCCACCGTCATCCCGACATCCAACTGTTTCCCTTTCCTGCAAATCATTATTGTTGCCCCACCTAGCTAACTCTTTCCAAACCCCTCTCAACTACCACACCACCGTTGTCAACCACCTACAACCCACCCTACCACCTGTTGTTCCTATAGTTCCGCACCATCGTTGTTTCTGTAGGCAACCTAATCATCGACGATGGGAGCAGCAAGAATGTAACATCGACGCAGATGTTTGAGAAATTGAAATTGACAACCTAGAGACATTCCTAGTCCTATTCAATGGCATAACTAAAGAAGAAGAATCAGGTCAGCATCGCCCAAAGATGCTTGGTAGAATTTTGGATCGGAGGCCAGCTGCAAGACTAGTTGTGGTGTGACGTGGTCCCTAAGGATGTCTGTCACCATTTGTTGGGACGACCTTGTCAATATGACCGAAGAACTCAGCACGACGTATATAAAAACATGTATTCCTTCATCAAGGAAGGAAAACACATCAATCTCCTTCCTTCGATAGAGTTCGGGTCACAGGATCCCTTTTCAACAGAACGACATCAGTGGAACCAGTTTTAAGGATAACACCAGATGGAAGACAAAGACACCCGTCTTCAATATAGGAAAGATACAATGCAAGTTACGTTAGGACGGCAGTGTACCAACAACACCACCGTCGTGGGAGAAGGGGTCTGACTACTCTCACTATACGCGCAATTGAACCGATCATAGGAGACTTTGGAAAGATTCACTAGTATAAGCGTGGTGCACGGCCTGAGAAGAACAAATCGATATAGACATTTACTCGCTGGATAGGGAAGACACTCAGATATCGCCAATGGGATCCAGGGTGTCTGACAACGAAATGGAAGCTTCGATCAATAAAGTCGAAGCTCCCCAAACCCCCAGAGACTGACGCAGAGCGTCTGAACGGCACCCGGAAATGGGCTTGGAACAGTGCCCCTAAGGGTGGCGCTCAAAACCGCGGGGTCGAAGCCCAGCAAAACCTCGAGAAGCCGCGTAATGTCTTGAGACCCCGCTAAGACGTGAGAACCCATGACAGAGAGAAATCACAAATTCTCCCGATCCAACCAAGTTATTTACACTAGATCTTTTCTGGAAAGTAATTTCTAGATTCCTCTTGGCTTTCCACCTATTTGTTTTGTGTAACAGTTTCCCCTAAGCCTATAAATAGTTGTCTTTGTGTGTGTGGGAGTTAAATTTGAGTTGTGTTTGAGTTTAGCTTGAAATCTCCGGTGTGGAGTTCCTTTTCTCTTTGTTGGGTTATATCCGAGAAGGTGGTAGTGCTCTAACTGTATCCTCTCTGAGGTGGTGGTTGTATCCCCCATTTCTACCCTTTTCATACCTTCTTCTCTTCGCTCCTCTACCGTCGAACTCACCCACCGTCATCTCGACATCCAACTGTTTCCCCTTACTACAAATCATTATTGTTGCCACGCCTACGTAACTCTTTTCAACCCCTCACAAATATCACACTACCCCTGCCAACCACCTACAACCCTTCCACATGTTGTTCCTATAGTTTCACACATTTCCTTCGCTACCAACCGCTTTTCGTTACATTTAGGGGCGTTGTTTGTGTCGTCTTATGTCTTTTTTGTTATTTGTGTTTGAATCATGTTATAATCTTATTTTAATATTAATAAAATATTACTTTTTGAGTTTCCACTATTTTCCCTACTAGTTTCGCTATCACACCTGCTTCATCATCCTTATTTGTTGATAACATAGATGAAAGTTTAGAATGAAAAATGACGTTCATAAAAACAAAAACTGCTTGGAAAGGTTCAGGCTCGAAAGTTAAAACAAGAATAGATTCCAAAGCTTGAGTACAATCCAAGGGCCAAATCAAAGGAAACATCATATGGTACGTTAGTATCTTAAATTCGATCATTTGTATTTACAACACAAACCTTAAAAACCCCATATCATGATCATTAGCAAATTCTTAAACCATAACATCTTGAGAGGATGATTATCTTAATTCAGAATAAGCCTTGAAGCAATCAGAATATTCACGTCCAAATATCTTACAAGACTGATAATAAGAGGGTAAACTCTCTAATTCCACCTTTTGCAAATAACAACATAATGAAGTGCCATAAATCATCATTATTTTACTCCTTTATTCTTTTTTCTTTCATTTTTTTTTTTTTTTGTACAGAAACAAGTACCCAAACACACGCATACCGCATATGCAAGGCATTGAACCTAGGGCTTATTGGTTAAAAGAGAAAGCTCTCAACGCCAAGGTGGCTTATGTACAAATCATCCTTTTCAAAAGAAAGAGAACATAAAATTCAAAAATAACTCCAGCTGCAAACTTGAAGAGTCTAGTGGTAACAACATCCACTCGAATTAATTTGCTAAACTGAACTTAATATAAAAGAGTTAATAAAGTGAACAAATAGGATAAAAGAAAACTAAACATATCGGGGTAATAGGAGGCTTCTCAGAATTATCAAAATACGGAGATCAATGGAAAATGCCGATCAAAAGAACATTCGTATAATATAATCCATTATATGCAAATATGTTTGGTTATCTTTATCATTTCATTATAGCCTGCATAAGCAAGTAACTATGGATATTGGCTGTCATGATGAGAAGAACCAAATTCACTTGAAAGAGGCTTCGTAAATTATAATTACTTGAAGTTTTCAAACCGTTAATACATTTTGCTATTGAGCAGAATTTTTAAGCTTAATTCATACAATTTCTAAAAGAGAAAGTACTCAATAAAGCTAATATCAAAACATATACTTGATATTCTTAAAACGTTTGCTGAAATGCATACTTAAGCACTTAATGAGCGTTACATTTGCAGTAATACTAAATAATATGTGAGAACACTTTCGGAATTAAATGAAGCTTTTAGAGATGATTTTACAAGTTATGTGCACCCGTGGCATGAATATTAAACGCTAGCGACCTATAGTTTTGTGAAGTGGTGATGATCTATCATATCCAAGGGAAAAGAAGGGAAATCAGAACAATGCCGACTAAAATATTAAAAAAAAAACTAACAACAGATAAAAAAGATACAAACTAAACCAAATGTTGGTTTTACAGAAACAAAACTATCTTAATTAGATTAATTTATACTACATTTTACAACTCAATCTCCTCTTTTATCCCTAATTTATCTTATAACTACATAGACAAGCAAAAAAAAAAAAAACTCACTTCTTAAAATATAAATCTTATTCATTCTAAAGTCCCAATCTCACGCCTAATCTTGTCTCATCTATTTATTTTCAACTCCTTGAACTCTGTAAATATTAGGGTCTGTTTGGGGCAGCTGCAGCTTATCCAGCTTTTGCTGATAAGCAGCTTATCCTGATAATCTGCTGATGAGCAGCTGATCCAGATAAACTGTCTGGCTGTTTGGTTTGCGCTTATGAAAAACAACTGATTCTGAAAAATTGACCATTCTGCCCATATTCTGAATAAGCTGTTTAGCTGTTTGGTTAGTGTGTTTTTTAAACAGCTTATTTGTAAATTTTTTTTAATTAAATAAATAATATGTGCAGCAGAATTTGTTATTTTCTCAACAAAAATAAAGAAAAATAGTCAGACAAGAAAATACAAAAAAGTTAATTTATATTTATATAACTAAAACATATCCGATCACATCAAACGAATATGTTACACATACAAAAGTCAAATGCACCAGCACATACTACTACAAAGTATAAAAAGAGCCCAAAAAAAGAAAAAAAAAATAACATGTTAAAATGACAATTAAAAATATGATAATGTTAACTCTATAATGTAGCAGCATATCACGGACCATGTCACCTGCATCTGACACTCCAGAACCCTGAGCAAAACTGTCCAACTGGGATATCGTAGAAACGGAAGAACTCGAACCACATGCGGTGGTCTCCCGTTGTGGTACTATCAAACTCTTAGCAGCTGTGTCGAATAGGGATATCGTAGAAACAGTTGTACCGTCGGCCCACCTGAAGAATTTGCAGTCTTCCGGTCCTTGTCCCCACCGTGGGCACCTGTAGAATTGCCGCCCGTAGCTATGTGCCTCTCGTGACGTGAGTAACAATGACGGTAGCCCACATCGGCACATCACTTACCTTGACTTCCCTAAATACCTCGAGCTCATTGTCCTGCAATTATTATAACCATAAGCATATCCTTTCATAGGATATAATTTTACCATCATAGAATGAAGAAAAGGCCTGCACATAATTGATTTAAATTTTCTTCCATTCAGATATAGAGCAATTAGAGTTCATACAATAACATTATCATATCTCACCATCTTAGGAAACCATTTAAATCAAGGCATTATTCTTTTCATTTGAAGTACAACTTGTTAATGCTAGTAGGAATTTCCCTTTAAGGATTCATTTTATTGCCTTTTTTGTCTTATGGCAAAGTTAATCTTTTGTGTTAGAACATCAGTTTGAGTTTTGATGTTCTTGAAATCCTGCAATTCTTTCCAACCATTATGTGCCAATTGGTGCTTCTTCAATTGTATATTTTCAGAGAATGCTTGTATAAGTTTATTGAATAATGAAATTGGTTTTTTTTATTGCTTTTTTGTATATGTTTGCAAATCTTACACCTAAACTTGAATTTTTATATATATGTTGTCTTACTCGTGCATGAAAATATGTATCTGACTTTTAAAAAGTCAAAACCATGATATTTTTGATGTGATATGAAAGATTTGGGTGGCATAAATGTGAAAAGCAAAATTTAGGTGTTTAGATATGTAAATGCATAGGAATTGGGTCGTATGTATGTAAATGCTCTTTTTTTTAATAATTTGTTATGCAAATATGCTGCTAATTTATATGCAAATCAAACTCAGATTTTTATTAGAGACCAATTCTTGGAGACTAATTTTGTAAATTTTGTAAAAAAGGGCAATAGTTCATACTTCCTTTTTTGGCCATTGAAATTTACATTCTGATGTTAATATTAATTTTTCTTAAAACTATCATGATATTATATAAGGTTTTAATGACAGACCACAAAGTTATTGTCAGGGCTTCAAGTGAAATTTGGAGGCACAACCAGGGTCATTAGGGATGCAGGTTTTAAGCAAATAATGGAGGAAGGAGCATTCAAAGAATAAATATGGATGTGTTTTATGATAAGTTTGACAAACAACACATTGCAGGTTAACATGAATCTCTCTCTATAAAAGAATGTCCTTTGTTTTCAAGCTAAGTTTGCTCCAACCTGTTTCAGGACGCTCTTCATAAATAAAAGAATAAGCAAATTTATGAGAGAAGTTCTTACCCCACCAAAGGTAGATTTGCTCACTCCCGCCTAGTGGGGTGTTGAGGATGAGATGAGTACAATCTTTCCAAAATATTATATGTGGTAGGTAAAGACTATCTGTGTGAATATCCATTTCAAAAACTTTAATATCACTAGGGTGTGAAAACCAAGAGAAAATATCGAATTTCTCATAGAAAGATGTGCCACTAAGGCAGAGATCAAATAAAAACAGAAGCTTGCTATTATAGTTCACTTGGAAAGTGAAACAACGTCTAATTTTTACAGCCACCTTCACTAAAGTTTTTAAAATCTGGAGGTATTTTTACAGCCACCTCCATTTTCTTGTTGTTCAACACAATTTAGGTTGGGAAATTTACAAACAGCTAACATGCAGCAACAAAAAGTTATTGGGAAATTTACAAACATACCATGCAGTTTCTATGTATTTACATATCTTACGCCTAAAGTTTGATGTTTAAGTTCAGAATCAAGCAGGTTCAGCAATTACTTCATAAACCATCAATTGCCAAGATAAAGCTCTTTAAGCAATTACTTCAGCAACAGAAAGTTGCAAACTATTACTTCAGCATAATAGTAGCGCTTCCTCTGAAGTTGCAAATTATCTCTGTATTGGTTCCAATAAGACAATAGATAAGGGAAAAAATGGCATAGTATAAAATTGGAAAATTCAATGGCATAAACCTTCAAGTTCTTTCTAAGAAAATGTAATGATTATGATATATTCCTGTTTATTTTTTTACCATAGATTTCGTCTAACAAACAATATTCATTCACTTCAGTAACTCAGCTTAATATCATCATTCCCACTATCCTTCAAACGATGAATACAAAAGCATTGCTTATGGGACGCCTCTGCAAACCACCTTATGGGACACATGGACAAGCAGAACTACGTAGAACTTTCTGAAGAACAAATCATTTTCCCCACTAGCTTCAGAATCCAAACAATAGCCAAATAAGAATAAAAAACTTCAGAATCCAAATTTCGGGCACAGTTTAAACTTCATAATCCAAACAGAATAGTTATAAGAAAATAAAAAAAAATAAAGACAAGTTTTCAAAGTAGAAATCAAACTTCTACTTAAAACATAACAAAATTGCAAGAGTCTGAAGTTTAAATCCTGCTCTTGCATCAATATTCATCAATAAGCAGAAGATTCAACAACTGTGCAAAAAAGATTAACAAAAACTGACTTTCAACTTCGCCAAAGTACAAAAAATTGCTTTTTTGAAAACTGGCTTTGAACTTCGCCAAAGTCCAAAAAATTGTCATTTCAAAAAACTGACTTTGAACTTCGCTATACAACAACTGCACCCACGAGAAGTAGTGTCATGATCGCACAATTTCGTCCGCTATCTGGTCTCGTAATGTCTCCATTTCCCTTGCACCTTCACCTTCGCGTCTATAATGATGTTCTCATACATCCTGGGGTATGGGACGACCGACATGGAACTCAAATGCTTCTTGTGGAATATGTTGCAAGTTTTCAACTACATATGCAAAATCCTTATCGGAGCGTGAATGATGTCGTCATATGTAGTTATGCAGAGCCATTGTTGACACAACTATTTTTGCTTGCTTCGGAAATGGGTAGGTTGACATGTCACGTAATATTACCCACTTCTTCTTCCATACCCCGAATGACCTCTCAATGACATCACGTAAAGAGGAGTGTCGTTTATTAAAAATTTCCTTTCTATCACGTGTAACCCCGCTTGAACTCTTGAAGTCCGGAATGTGGTACTTCGTGTCGGCATAAGGCTTTAAATAACCCTTTATAAAGGATATCCGACGTCAACTAGATAATACTTACATGCACGAAATACATATTTTAGTAACGACTCAGAAACATCTGATATATTTGCTATAACAACGTACCAGGAAGGGGATATGGGAAGTAATGAGTTCGACGTCTTGTTGCAAATTTAAAAACACGACTATCATGAGCGTTATCTTCCCATCCGGCCATCACAAATGTAAAACACATATTAAAATCACAAATGGCCATCACATTCTGTGGGGAGAACCACAACATCCAATGTAGGCTACTTTGTTGGTTCCAGATACACGTGCATCAACGTGAGTTCCATCAATAGCTCATATACAATCCTAAATATAAAAAATGTTTCAATAATTAATGAATGAGAGTTGCATAAGTTAATAATAAGATGTTTAAGATATACCTTGAAAAACGACATGTAACGATTATCATTCGTAATTTGTGTAGAGATGGATTGAAGTGTGGGATATTCAGGCTGAACTATCTTAGAGGCTAAACTTACTAGTGCATTCAAACCAATGGACAAATACCTGCTGATAGTCTCCGATGAATGTTGAAATCGCTCCATGGCTCCTCTAATCGACTCATTCTGAGATAAAATATGGAGTGTAATTGTTAACACTTCTCTTGATGTCATTATAGTAGAGTCATTCAAACAATGATGGTGTTGTAGTTCGTAGAACATATCGATGAAAATCTCTTTCGTCATACGAAACATGTTTGCAAAACGTGTCGGATGGCCTTGTAGTAACTCACCAACCCATTTATCACCAACATATGTCGATGTCATACATGGAGTTCGTTCGATGTATGTGAAGTAGTAGTCATATAACAAAGTAAGAATAAACACAATCTAACATAGTGCAAATGTTCTGGATTCATCCTACCAAAAGTAGTTCAAAGATGATAGTTAATACCTTCAAACACTTAAAGACATCTAGATGCAACAGTACAATAAGTTTTTAGTAAAAACATCCCGTTAAATCTAAAGAGTGAAATAAAAGAAGTGTTAGGAAAAGAAATAACAATCCACGTTACAACAATACAATCAGTTTTGAGATAACGAAACAATAAGCTTTCTAAACATTCAGTACTCCATTAAGGAACGTAAGAAATCAGCTTGATATTCTGCCTCTAACTTCACAAAAAATTCTCTACGGACTGGATTTTGTAGTAACTTAACACAGTTGAGATAAAATTTTCTATATTCCTTCACCTCAACATGTGTATTTAGGATTCGAAGACACCCCTCAACGAATACATTCTGTGATGCATAAAGCTTAACAGAGCAGGATTCAGCAAGCTTTTCGATTGTGCTTCTGACGAATGTCACTCCTTTCTTCTTTTTCTCCACCCTACGTCGTTTTGGAATGGAGGAGTATTCAGCAAGTCTTTCTTCAACTGACCTATGAATTTGACAAGGCACTTCTCCTAAGCCACTTATATTATCAGTTTCAAGAGCATTAGTTGTGTCAATAAACTCATGTTCAAATGGGGTGAAAGCATGTGCTCCCGTTGCAACAACCTCTTTGAACATACCATCCAGCTTCTCTTCCATTACTGGATCAATACCATTCATTTTGAATTTCTTAGCTGCTGGCACGACCTGCATGGTGAAGAAAAATTAATTAGTTAAATCATTTCAATATAACTCAAATTGAAATAAGGAAATGGTATAGGGTAAGTCTTTACCTGTAATTTCTCAGCCCACCACTCCTCAGGAGTATCTATCGTTCGTTTCAATAGATCCCAGCCCAAACCTGTAGTTCCCCTCTTAAGTTCTTTCCAAAATTTTCAATCCTTCTTTAATTGATTCCAATTGTTCTTAAATTCCATCATGTCGTAGTCTTTGCCTGTGAGTTCTTTGAATTTGACAGAAACATTATTCCAACTTTCTTTGTTAAAATATGTTGTAGATCTATTTTCTAGCTCCACCTCCTTAAGACAGATCACAAAAAATATTTGTTGCTTCCCTGTCCCACATCGCAGATGATCCAACTTCTTTGCCCTTATTCATTGTGGTACTTACTAGTGAAAGGTTAAATAAAAAAAAATGCAGTTAATAACATGAACCTAAAACTCCAATATTGACTAAAAATTCAGCTAGTTCTCAATATTATATACATATATATGTCAATATTACAAAATAAAACATGAGTTTATCCCTCAAACCTTAATTTAAAAAAAAATCTTATGTAGTATTATTTGGATATAGTAAAATTTTATAAACCAAACCATTTTCACCAAATATTATTATGAAAGCAAGCTCTCCAAGTTCATTGAAAAAACAGGCCAACCCAAAATGTCATCATGCAAAATCAATGAGCCTCAAATGCTTAAAGAATGCATGGCGGTAATACTATTATGAAAACAAGCTCTTCAACTAATGAATGAACTTGAAAACCGGATCAACATCCTCATTTTATTTAGAGGGACGAATCACATAAAATTAGATAAAAAATAAATGAATATTTCATCACATATCCGTTGATCTACCTCTCCTTGCAAATGAAAAAAATGCTTAATGCGAAGAAGAGGAATAAATGGGCAAGTAAGAAGTTTTACCTTCCAAGAATGTCGAAGAAGGAGCTTGTCGACGAAGAAGAGCAGGCCGAACGGAATTAGGGAGGGCAGACCTAAAAATCAGGGATGAGATTCTCAGGGAAAGATTTAAGAGGGAAGAAGAGATGAATGAGAGGAGGTAAGATCGAGATTTCATACCAAAGTCTGAGCAAGCTGCCTTCGGCGGAGGCAGAGCGGAGCAAGCTTTCCTCGGCGGAGGCGGCAGAGCGGAGCTTTGGCGGAGGCAGACCGTAGCTTCGCCGGAGGCAGAGCTGGTCTTCGGCGGAGGCAGAGCGGGTCTTCAGCGGAGCGGAGCTTCGGCGGCAGCAGAGCGATGCTTCGGCGGAGGCAGAGCGGATTTGGAATTAAGGAGTGCAAATATGTTTTTAGGGCAAGAGGAGGGTAGTCGCGTAAAATATGCCCCAATCGCGCGTTCGAAACACTGATCGCGGGTCGATACTCGCGATCAGCTTTTCTCCAAATCGCAAACGCAATTATAAAATAAGCTGCGCAAACGCGCAAAACAAACGATGCGGCGGCGTTTTCAAAAACGTCGCCGCACTTATTAGCTGCCTCAAACGGGCCCTTAGTGAGGGTTAAGAACTTCATAAGATCAATTTATGTTTGTTTATAATCGTGCAATTGGATTGCTTTTCTATCATTCATTATTAATCCAAATGCCTTTTTTGCAAGCATATGCACAGACTATACATATATGTATCATTTCTGTAGAGAACATACAATTTCTTTCGAGTCCATGTGACCAATATTAGCCAAAATTAACTAGAAAAAATTGAAACCAAATCAATGATTTTATTTCAAATACATGACAGTAAATTTGATTTAAACTGTTTGAGAACCGACAAGAATAGATTGGTTATAAAAAAATGAAGAAAATGGATTGAGCCAAATCACGCTCACCCTTAATATGGAATCTCTAACAAGAATTGTTAAGATGTAAATATATATATAGCAGGAAAATAAAACTACTAAAAGAGAATTAAAACTAATGATCTAGCACTAATTCGTATAGTATAAACCATCCAGGTCTAAATACCACTTCTCCTAAGAGATAACCCAAGGGGTTGTAAGGCAGCGAATAAGATTTAAGTTAGTTGAATTAAGTAAATTCGGATTTAATAAATCTTCAAAGATTTAAATCTCAAAAACTGTTTGGTAGGCTTTAGTAAATTTTGTTAAATCCCGTCAAACTGTTAGACACCTTCTATCAGAATTTAAAATATTGTTGTATTTTTTAAAATAAAAAGTATAATTAAATTTTGATTATTTTATTAAAATTAATTATTTAATTTAATTAAATTCAATTTCTAATTATGCTAATTAATTATTCACCAAACTGATTAGCTATTAATAAATAATTAATTAAATTGATTACTTATTATTAAATAATTTAACATTAATCAATTATTAATTAATTAATTAATAATTATATTAATTAGAAATTACTTAGAAATTTATTCAATAATTTAAATTTTAAAATGTATGTTTATTCATTAACAGTTACATGTATAATTATCTAATTATAATTAATTTGATAGTATATTAATTAATTATCAATTATTAATCAATTAAATAATAAAATTAAATTAAATAAAGAAAATTAAAATCACAAAGCCATCTCTTCTTCCTTGCTCGGCCTAAAACCCGCGTCTACATCACTCTTTGTCTCCCAATTTCACCCAAACGCCCTTCTCGTCTCCGCACAAAGCCCTCACTCCTCATGTCCCTCTCCCTCCCGAATTCACCCAAAACCATCACCTTTGTAGACGATCAGAGAATTTAATATGCATCAATTACAAGGGATTGCTTTTTAACACCCTACTCAATATGGTAGAGTTTCCCAGTAGCTCTTTGTATTTGACCTAACAGTTGTAAACATAATTGACATGCATAACCATGACACACACATTGCTTTGATTTAAAAAATGGCATATGACGACGAGCTTTAATTAGAAGCCTTTCTCTCAGTAACTATATGATGTAAAGCTAATATTCAAGAAGACACTAGTACAAAGTTTTTAGAAGTCTTGGAATAAAATAGCATGGTGTCGTATGGGACTAACAAATAAAAGCACAAACCCCTTCCATTGAATCATGGTCCTTGCCAGAACTAAAATGAGATAGCTTGTGATCATTCCATAATAGGGCTTTCTTTGGCGCAGCTGCAGCTTCCAGCTCTTCAGCTGTAGTTGCACTGCTCCAAGAAGCTACTGTGAGAAAGTTGATTGTCTTATTGTTGCAGCTGTGTGAAAACAATTGTAGCACAACTGTTTCTAGAAAAATAACTATTCTACCCCCGTTTACTAAAGCTGCTTAAAACTAATAAAAATTTTCTTAGGCATGTATGTTAAAAATTGTAAGTTTAGGTGTTATGTATGTAAATACAAAGGATTGAGTGGTCTGTACATAAATGACCCAATAAAATTTTATTGCAGTAAGATGTGTAAATACTTAGGAATTCGATTGTGTGTATGTAAAGGCCACTTCTGAACCAAAGAATTGACTTGCTTGTATTGCCTACCAACAACTCAGCAATTTCAAGCTTTCATCCCTAGTTGAAGAAAATTCAAGTGAAATGGTGGAGTAAAAGAACAAGTCAAAATCCACATATAAAAGCTTGGAATAAACGGTGAAGCGAGCTCCAGCTTTTCTTCTTGGCTTCCTTGTGCCTTTGATGGCCGCTGACGACAAGGAAGATAGGAGCGGAAGAAAATCGAGCAAACAATCAGGAAAAAAAACAAAGAAACTAGCCACCGCGTTGGGCTTACAGAGCAGGAAGAAGGCAGGCGGAAGAAGTAAGAGATCGGGCGCAGGAAACAGACGAACTTCGTGAGAAGATCATGCGCAGGAAGAAAGTGGTGAAGGCAGCAGGAAGAAGAAAACAGTGGGCTTACCGAGCGGAGGAAGAAGACAGGCAGATCGGGAGCAGCGAACGGGCTTCGCGAGACCAGACGCTAGGGCAAAAGAGGAGACTCCTTCGGCTTCGCGATAAACAGGGGTTTATCTATGAAAGCTCCCCCACGAATGCAGGATGCAGGGTGCCATCCATGGCTTGTGTTCCGCATGAATCACGTCCCGCTGTGAGCAGGACGCACCGCCAAACGACAGAAATAAGAGGGGCCAGGTCGCGAAGCTCTCATGCCGCGGTCCCAAACGGACCCTAAATCTCATTGCTGTAATAAACCTTATGCTTCATCTTTATCACATACTTTATTGAAGGTTGTTGAGTTCATAAAATCCTTTCCCAATCAAATGCTATTTTTAAATCAAAGAACAAATAATGAAGCACCAACAAATCAAAGAACAAATCATAAAGCACCAACAAGAGACTAAACAAAAGTTAATTCAGGAGAAATGGATACCAAGTTTTTCACTTAAATCCAAACCTTTTTCCAATAGCTTCTTTGCAACTAATACAAAAAAAAACATATTTAATGATAATCCTTTATGTAACCCTGCTCATATTAGGAACTCTTTAGTCACTCTATCATTAGATCTAATGCTAAAAAATCCTCAATCTTACATAATTCTTACAAAATTAATTCTCATGATACTTAATATATGCCTTTTCAAGATCAACAAAAACCATATAATGCTCTTTGGTCTCTGTGCATTCTCATTAAACTTATTGGCACTAAAATTACTTCCATTATAAAAAAAATTAATTCTTCGATATCAATAGGATATTTCTATTCCAAGTTCCATTATCCGCTCCAATAAATTTCTAGCATATAAATCATAAGTTTTATTCTACCTTATAGTTACAATAATTTTGAGCAACCTCTTTATTTATAAATAATGATATTGATATAATGCTTCTCCCATCATAATATTTTCATTTTCTAAATTTAAACATAAAAGTAATTTAAATATTATACTAGAAATGTATTTGAAAATACACTCTATTTAAATGATTTATTTTCACTACAATGCAATGAATGGAAACAAATACTCCTATTGATCTTATATAATATTTTTATATATTAGAAAAAAAGTCTACTAAAGTCTGATTCTAAATAATATCTTAATAATTCCTACATACAAGCTTACATAGTTAACATGGCCTTATATAAAATATAATTTTCTGTAAGAGTTCCATATATAAACCAAAACTAAACACCCCACTATTTATATCATACTTAAAGAGACTCAAGTTAACTACGTATTTAAGTAAAATATAAGCTAGCAAGCGAAGAAAATATTGACTAGAATCACCCCATAAAACCTATTGCCAAATTTCTAGATTTGAAGCACTCAATTTTTCCTACAGAATCCCTGTCTCTAGAAAAGTTTCATTTGCATTTAAAAGGTTGAACTAATCTGGTACATCATCAAGCCTCCAAAATGAATTACTATATTGAATATATTTCACCTTTCCTGGCATTACACTGCTCCACATTTATATCAACAATAGCTCCTTTAAAAGCAGTTGGATTTATAAATCTGCATTTAGCCATAATCATTCAAAAGCTTCACTAGCAAATATATAAAATTAAGATGAAGAAAGAACAGAACCGTTATAGTCTCTACTCCCACTCTTCAGATGCTATGAGGATATAATTGAATTTCCGAAAAGGGCCCATAAAGTTTGAAAGTTAATGTAATAGACTCATCAACTTCGTCACAACAACAAGAAGCCTTTATCCAACTAAAAGGGGGTCGGCTACATGAATCCTCCTTCTCCATTGTGTCCTATTGAGTGTCATATTTTAATTTAATTCTAAAAATTAAGATCATTCTTTATATAAAATGTCCAAGTCTATTTAAGGTCTCCCTCTACCTTTCTTAACAGAAGTCAAATCAAATCTAAGACATCTACTATCCCAACTGGGTCATCAGATGATTAACATATTTAATATGACTAAACCATCTAAGATGCCATTGGAGCTACACCAAATCTTTCACGAATATATTTGTTTCACATTTTATCTCTAAGTGCAAGGCCACTCATCCACCTAAACATTCTCATCTCAATAACACTTAATTTAGTTTTATGTTTTTCTTTTATAGGCCAACTTTCTGCATCAATTTACAGGATTCATATTATAACTTTTCGATAAAAAATTTATATGTTTGCTAATGGGACTTGGGAGCCGACAATAGTAGTGTTGCATTCCCAAATAGAATACAACAACAACAACAAGAAGCCTTTATCCCACTAAGTGGGGTCGATTACATGAACCTTTTTTCTCCATCGCGCCTATTGAGTGTCATATTTTCATTTAATTCTAATGCATTACGATTATTTTTTATAAAATATGCCCAAGACTTTTTAGGTCGACCTCTGTCTTTCTTAACATCTACTCTCCTAACCGGATCATCAGATGATTGACGTTTAATGTAACCAAACTATCTAAGACGACTCTCTCTAATCTAGTCCGACACTGAAGCTACACCAACCCTATCGTGGTTATATTCATTTCGCATTTTGTCTCTAAGTGTCAGGCCACTCATCATCCTAAGCATTCGCGTCGTGGCGACACTTAACTTTGTTTTATGTTTCTCTTTTAAAATCCAACGTTGTGTGCCATAAAACATTGCAAGTCTCACAAACATCTTATAAAGTGGTACTTTTCTATCACACAATAGGCCCAATCATTCCTCCACTTCAACCAACCAACTCGAAATCTAATAACAACAGCCCCATCCATATCACCATTACGTTGAACAATTGGCCCGAGATATTTAAAACGTTCACATCTTTTAATGAAATTACTACTGGGATTTTCTAACTTTAAAATCACATGACAGGCGCTACTGAACATTTTGTTAGACGTAAGGTCATTGCAGTGACTAAACATAAAAATTTATGGCAAGCCTAAGAGAAAATGTAGCAAGTACGGTTTTTAAATGTAGGGCTTGGCAGCCAACTTAGGGTAAAAAATAGAATGTGGGATGCATACAACTTCACAATTTTTTTATAAACACTAATAAGACATTAATTAGTTTTGACACATATACTGAGAAAATATAATTCTATTTTAAATAGGCGGATTATTTAAAATGATGCATTTAATATAAATGGAACCTTGATAGTAATTAAATGTAATGATTTACCAAACAAATATATTTTGTAACGCCGGTGCCTAGTCCAAGGGTAATTTTGTCTTTTATGTGCCTAAAGGCAATTGAGACTTTTATTACTTATTATTTTTTGTTATAAATATACCCTAATAGACTTAGAGTTAGGGTATGCATGAGATTGTTGTCTTGAGTGTGAGGGTTAGGATTTTAGAGAGATTTTCTACCCGTCGAATTCTATGAAGCACAGACACATGAACACAAACACGACAAGATAAGAGAACCGACATAATTGAAAAAAAAAAGACACGATAAGATAAGAGAACCGACATAATTGAAAAAAAAAAGACACGACACGACAAAACACGTCAAGAACACGTTTTTTTTTTTAATTAATTATTAATATAAAAAATAAAATTTTCCATTATTCCTTATTAAATATATCACAACACAAATAATGTAAGAATAAAATTTAACTTCATAAATTAAATTTATATTATAAAACCTAATGCTTATGAAAATTAGTTTTTAAAATTATATAATATATTTCAAAAGAGCTCGTCCAATTTATCTACTATAATTTAAAAAATTCTATGATTACAAAGAGTGAATTACTCATGCTCGACTTCATCGAATATTAGAAGCACATTTGATGCTCGATTTTGACGAATGTTAAAGGGAGTTTTTACTTGACAAGAGATAGGGAGGTTTCGGCTATGAGGTATAATTAAGGATGTATATATATTTATAATTTTCTAATTCTCACATCCCATTTTCTTGAAATAGTACTAAGCTCACGTCTGATGTGGTGTTGAGATGTGTCCTGATTGGGTTCCCACCTGAAAAAAAAAATTTCAAACACATATCTTATAGTGTCGGAGAGGTGTCGGGTGTGTCAGACAAGTGTTGGTGTCTGATACGTGTCTGACACGTGTACGACGCATTTTTAAAAGTGTCAGTGCTACATAGGTCGAATTGTAGGATTTGAAAGAGATCGCCAACCTCTCCATTTGTAGGCGTTTATCATTGTGTATTCGTGTTATATTGCTTTGATTTGGGTGTTCATGAAAAAAAATGTGTTTACCCTGATTTCTGCGAGAAATCTATTCTAGATCATATCAAATTGGTATTAGAACATTTCAATTTAGGAAAAAGAAATCGCCTCCATCAATTTTCCAAGCTGCGCTCACTGAAAAATGACAGGATTGCGAAGTACAGCAGAAGTATCCTTGCGGTTTGCGCTTACTGGGAAGGGAAGCAACGAGGGGATCGTGAATCCCTCCATATAGTCACGATAGCTGGGGAGCATCGATGGGATCGCAACTTATAGAGCCTTCGTGAAAGCAAGACAGCTGTGCGACGACAGGATCACAGTTGTTGTACAAAGCCTCTATTGACGCGGTCTTTCTCCTCCTTCGATTAAAATGTGATAGAGTCGCAGTTACTGAAATTTGCGGAGAAGACAACATTGGGATCACGGCTTACAGAGAACCAAAACTTTCTTTTTTTGTCTCCTCCTATTTTGTTTTGAAGATCATGGTGCACAGAGATCTGAAACTTGCATGCTTGTTGGGAAGGCGACTGCGGATCTCCCATCTGCTGTGAAGATTGACATGTTAAGCTATGTTAGGAAGCATTGAGATTCAAACCGATCTTTCCACAAGGTGAAAAGATTGTGGCTTTCCCTAATCATAGAAAAACTGCAATTCAAGCCAGCTGACTGTAATCAAATAAAAAAAAAAGGCTGATTCGAATGAACTACGGGATTGCTGCATACAGGCTTCAAAAAAAACATGCAGTAATGACTGCCAAAAAAACATATGATTTGGAGGAGAAATTGGAGGAGCATGTGAGCCAAATTAAAGCTTAAATGGAGGAATGTTTCTTGTCGAGGGGGGATTTACGTCCATAGAAGGGCAATTTTCTTCCATGAAGAGCAGATTTATCACACTAGAAGAAATAAACAAGAAATTGGTCGAGTTTCACGCAAACTCGAAATCGCCTACAGTATAATTGAGAGGCATCGTTAGAAGAGAACTTGAGTGCGACATCCGGACAGTTGGAAAGAGCGTCAGCAATCAAAATGGGACAACGTGTGATTTGAGGCTGTAGAAGATCGATTTAAAGGATTTCGGCCTACAATGGGGAACAACAATGGCTGGGACATTGAAAGAGGGTTGCATCCAACTGTGTCAGCACCTTCTGATGCAGCAGCCTTCCAGGCAGAAGGTGAGGCAGGAGTCTATGGGGATAGGTGGCATGACTATGGGGCAAGTCACACTTATGAAAGGAGGGTATTCAATGTGGGTCATGAAAAGAGCTCAACCGCTACTTCATAGACGGAATGAACATCGGACGAGAGAATTGGGGAGGAAACTCACGTATAAAAAAGTTGAAGAAATCGATCTTCGAGGGGGAAGATGCACATGGTTGGGTGTATAAGTGGAGCAATATTTTTGCGTTAAATGGGCTAAATGGAGAGTAAAAACTCATGGCGGCAAAGTTATGTTTGGAGGGGAAAACCCTAGCATGGTTTCAGTGGAAGGAGGCTAAATACTCAATCCGCTCGTTGGAAGAATTTAAGGATTGCTTGTTGGAATGTTTTCGAGTCATTTAAGAAGAAAAGTTACACGAGCAATTCTTTGAATCTACTCGGGAAGAGACTTACATGGACTATAGGCTACTTCATGGGTGGAATGAACTTTAGTCGAGAGAATTGGGAAGGAGACTCACGCATAAAAAGTTGAAGATGTCGAACTTCAAGGGGGAAGATGCATATGGCTAGGTATATTGAGTGGAGCAATATTTTTGCGTTAAATGGGATAAATGGAGAGGAGAAGCTCATGGAGGCAAAGTTATGTTAAGAGGAGAAAACTCTAGCATGATTTCAGTGGAAGCTAAATACCCGATCCGCTCGTTGGACGAATTTAAGGATTGTTTTTCGGAACGTATTCGAGTCATTTAGGAAGAAAAATTACACAAGCAATTCTTTGCATTGACTCGGGAAGGGACTACCATGGACTACAGAGAGAGATTCAAGCTCTAGTCCAGATGGCTGAGAAGAATTTCTGAAGCAATATTAGAGGGATTTCATGAAGGTCTAAAGACAGACATATTTGTGGCACTCTAACTATTGAGACAGATTAGAGGAGATAATGGAGCTAGCCCAGAAGATGAATGACAAGAGCCAGATAGAAAAGACCAGCAGAAATAGCGTCATGGTAGAATTCCACATGAGTACATTGATGACTATGACACCCATACAATGTAATATTAAGGGGAGGTGGAGCCGAAGGAGGTTCAGGGATCAACTTTAAGCACCTTATAGAGACAAATATTAAGAAGTAGCGAACAAAAGAGTTATGCTTTATATGTGAAGCTAAGTTTACCCCTGGACACCGAAGCAAAAAACAAACAATACAAATTCTCACAGTGTGTGATGAGAAAGTAGAGGATGAGGAAATATAGAATGTTGTGGTGCAAGAGAAGGAACACCTTCATTTTTTCCCATCTTGAGGAAAATGTGTCTTTTGAGAAGGGAGTATTATTACGTTGATACCTAGCCTAAGGGCAATTTTGTCATTTAAGTGCCTAAGGACAATTGAGTCTTTTATTATTTATTATTGTTTGTTATAAATAAGCCCTAATAGGCTTAGGGTTGGAGTATGCATGAGATTGTTGTTTTGAGTGCTAAGTTTAGGGTTTGAGAGAAATTTACTAACTCTCGAATTGTAGGACTATGAAGAGATCACTCACTTCTTTAATCGCAGGTGCTTATCTTTATGTATTCATGGGCTTTGATATTAGTTGTGAAATAAAATGTGTTTTAGAAATAAAATATGTGTTTGCCCTGATTTTTGTGAGAAAACTATTCTGGATCATATTATATTTTTGATATATTTTAAAACAAAAAAAATATGTCATAGGTCCCTTTTTGAACTAAAACAACTTCGTTTAATAGGATTTCTAAACAAATAAGCTCTATAGTTGCATAACGAAGAGCAAGGTATTAAGCTTCTACGCTAAATAATAATACACATTTTGCTTATTACTTCTCTAAATTATCAAACTATTAGCAGCAAATGATGCATAGCTTGACTTAGACTTCATGTCAAGCTGGAAATGACAAAGTCAAAATATGCATAACAACAATGCCGAGATATCCATTGAATTTATATAAGACAAGATACTATTCACAACATTCATGTGTTGTTCACTTGGATTGTGCATTAATTCACTCATAACACTAACTACATAAGATAAGTCAAATCTAGTGTGAGTTAAATAAATCAATTTCCCATCACTCTCTAATCTTTCCTTGATCATTGCAATATTATCCGGATAGAATGTATGAGCATGATTTACCTCAATTGGATAAGGTTCACATGCAGTATTCCCAATTTTAGCTAAGAGATATAATGTACACTCTTATTGACAGAAAAATATTCATAGCTTCAACTAAGATATTATAATACCTCAGAAATATTATAGAGCTCTCAAGTCTTTTATTTAAAATTCCTTACCAAGATAGTTCCAAATCCCCGCAATTGCATAAATTAATTGCTATAGCAATAATATCACTGATATAGATAGTAAGTGGAGTAAAATCATGATCATTGCTTTTATAAAACTAAGTGTGATTGGCCGAAGTTTGCTTAAAACCACATGCCTTTGGTGGTTGTTTTAGCTCTTTCATAGCCTTCTTCATTTTGCGTACTTTAGCTCCTCCTAATGTAAACCCTACTGAAGGATCCATATACAGCTCTTACAACAAACTACAATGTAGGAATCACATCAAAATGTCTCAAAAGCCATTCTAGATAAGTTAAACTGGATATTATGACAATAATATTCATCTTGGCCACAAAAACAAAGGTCTCCCAGTAACTAATTCCATAAATCAAAGTGTAACCCTTGGCAACCAATCAACAACAGCAATATGTAATCATCACCAAATCTATTATAAAATAGAGTGTCATTTGCTAACGCTACCTAAAATTCATATCCATTCATTGATTAGCCTAATCCGTTGAACTACAATTGGTGCAGGAGGGCTGCATAGGGTGGGAGCGGGCTGCGGTGTTGGAGTGCTGGATAGCTGCGGGGGAAGAGCAAGAGGGGCTACGGTGGCTGGAATGATGGAACGGCAGTAAGAAAAAGGAGGTACTGTCAGATAAATGCCTCCTTGGGGTCGACCTACAGCCGGAGCACCACTCGGACCCTTAGAGAGGGTCACCACCTATGAAGAGGGACAACCTGAGCACTTCATCACCTTCGTATACAACCCTCAAAGGAGAAAACAGGATGTTGGTGGCTGTCCAAACAGAACGCTGAAATCTTAAGCAACAAAAGACCTTCTCCCTTAAGAAAAACAACCCCTATATATAAGAGGGATTAGGACTTGTGATGCTTTTAATTAAGAAATAGCATATAATAGGCGAGAATTTATAATAAGCAATGTTTTAAAATAAGGAAGATAGTAAAAATAATAATAATTCATAATTTAGGCAATATTTATAATAGGAAGAATTCAGAATAGACAAAGACTAACAAAAATAATAGAAATTCAAAATTAGCAAGTACTAGGAAGGAAAGAGGGAGTAGGAGGAAAGGAAGAAGGGGAAAGGAAGAAGAGCAAAGACCAATTAAAAAAATAGAAATTCAAAATTGGCAAGGGCTATGAAGGAAAAAAGGGAATAGGAGGAAAGGGAATAGGCGAAAGGAAGAAGAGAAAAGGCCAAAGCCCCACATCAGTTTCCCAGGGTTGAGGGAACTTCGACATCATTTGTCGAAGCTTTTGGATCCTCAAGTACAATGTCAGGTCCGCAACATTGAACGTGACTGAAATGTTGAAGTCCCTTAGTGGGTCAATCTTGTAGGTATTGTCGTTCCAAAACACATTTTGATATGATAGATATCCGTACACCTTTAGCACGCCCTGAGCTGGCACTGTAGGTAGACGAGTATTCTCACCACTCAGATATCAAGCCATTCCAGAGATAACCTGCTTCTTCCATTCCTCACAATCGGTTGAGTGTTGATGAGGAACTGGTATAGGAGGAGAGCTCAATGTTGGGGTAAAATTTGTGGCAGGTTGCACCCCACTCTCTAGCACCTCCTAAGGAGAGACCTCTAAAGTAAGAGGACCTAAATCTCATTGAAGAATTTTCATTCCCATTAAGCTCCTAGGGCCCATTACAAAGTTGGTATTTACCTCTTCTGTCAGGACATCATGCAATGGATACCATGTTGGACTGAAAATAACCTCTGAATAATCCCCCGTAATATTTTTGACATGGCACAAAATGAGCTCACTTCTACCAAGTTGGACCTCCCTTCATAAGGGTAACTTAAGGAGGGGTCTATACATCTGAAAAATTTGCAATGCTCTGATCTATGTTCCTGTATCGGTGGTCTGCTCCTCAAAGTCATGCCCTATTAGGATAACCCAAATTAGTCACGTTGATGTTCCTCTCACCGTTTGTGAAACACTAACTCGAGGTACCACCACTTCATCCTCTGCATGAATGTCTATTACATCAATGTCACTATCTTCTCGAATGGCTATTGTTAACTTAGATGGATTCTTTATCTCGGGGTCAACTGAAATTGGTGGTGTCTCTTCCTTGTTGGCTGACAATTGTGGATCCTCTTTGAAGTCTGCATCTATTTTCGGATCATCATTTATCTCTTCAACTAGAAGTTGATTCTCCTCGTTTATCACTTTTCGGATCATCGTTTATCTCTTCAACTAAGGGTCCGCGGACGGTGTCGTTATCCAACTTTTCGATGACACTCTGATCGGTGAAGTAGATCACTCCCTTAGTTGTGCATTCTACTTCAACATGTCCAAAGCCATGGCACTTGTAACATTTTCTGGCTGCGACAATTTTGAGAATTGGTTTCGCTAGATAGTAGCAAGGGAGTCGTTTGGTGATGCGGTCTCTCCACTTCGGAGGCTAGAGTCTGCAACTTTTAGCGGCAGTAAGTTGGTAGGAACTGGTGCTATGTTTTCTGCTTCATCTTTATAACTTCTTGTTCCCCCCTTCGACCTTTTGAATCATGGTTGAAGGTAGTCTTCCAATGGATTTCATCTTCTATGTCTGTGATCCACCGCCAAAGTATCTCTCGTCATATCTCCTCTCGGGAAGGCTCGGGCATGTATCTCAATAGTGGCATGGTTAAGGTTTAGGAATAGGAGATACAAAATTTTTAGTGGAGGTGAAAGAGAGTAAAAAATAATTGGTTTAAGGTTGCTAATTTTAAAAATCAATGAGGGAAGCGTACGAACATGTGGCAATGGAACAGGTAATGGGTGGTAGGAAGAAAAATTTTGTGAGTTATGGCGGACACTAGGAAACCCTATGATAGAACTAGAGTTGGCCTAGCTCTAAAACGAAATGATACCGGGGGAGGAAACCCAAACCACAAAAGAAACACAATAGTATTGTTGAACTGAAAGAACTTATAAACATGACACTAGGAAAGCTGGAAATAACGACAAACAAATACAAAAAACATAAACAATAAAAGATATCCGCAGGAGACTATGAGCATGGAGACTAGGAGGTCGTAGTATGAGAGGGTTGTGGTAACAACAATAGCAAGAGAGTGTTGCGATCGTTGGAGTGTCGGACAGCTGCAGGGAAGAGCAGAAGAGCCGCGATGGGTGAGCGAAGTGTTGTACAACTGCGGGGGAAGAGCAGGCAGGTTGCGGTAGTTCGATGAGTGTTGGACAACTACGAGAGAAGAGCAGGGCGGCTACGGTGGTTCGAGGAGTGTTGGACAGCTATGGGGGAAGAGCAGGTGGACTGTGGTGGTTCAAGGAGTGCTCGACAGCTGCGGGGGAAGAGCAAGAGGGGTTGTGGTGGCTGGATGAGGGTAGGTTGGTGATTGGCAGCGGAAAGGAAGGAGCACCACTCAGAACCTTGGAACCGGTTCAACCTAGGACGAGGGACAGTCAGAGCACTTCCTTGCCTTCGGATACAATCCTCAAAGGGAAAAATAAGATGTCGGTGGTTGTTCAAACAGAAAGTTGAATTCTTAAGCAACAAAATACCTCATCCCCTAAGCAAAAAAGCCCCTATATATAAGAGGGATTATGACTTATATTAGGCAACGCATTTAATTAAGAATAGAATATAATATGCAATGTTGGAAGAGAATAAAAACAATAAGAATTCATAATTTACACAATATTTATAACAAGAAGAATTCGGAATCGGCGGAGACTAATAAAAATAATAGAAATACAGGATTGGCAAGTGTTATGAAGGAAAGATGGGAAAAGAAAATAAGGAATAGGGAGAAAGGAAAGGAGGAAAAGAAAGAAGAGAAAAAGGGGGGTCGGCAACCCTCCCCGCTTGAGGACCGATCGGTTCCTCTCCAAAACCCCGTGTTAGCCCATATAATTGCCTCGACCTTACTAGAAGATCCACATACACCTCTTCCAACATATCACAATATAGAAATGCATTCTTCAATTTTTCTTAATAGCCGGTCTAAATGAAATGCAAGATATAGTATAACTCTAATAACACTCATCTTTGCCACAGGATCAAAGGTTTCAAGATAATTAATTCCATATGTAGGATATAAACCTTGGCAACCAATTTGGTCTTCTACATGTCAATAGTTCTACCAACATTGTATTTCACCAAAAATACACATATACTCTACTGCTTTCATTTGCAGAGCTAATTTGACCAAGTCTCAAGTAGAGTTCTTCTGCATAGCCTTGATCCCATCTACCATAGCATACCTCCACTTATGATATTCATAGGCAATTAAAATGAATAAACATAGAAGGCAACCCAAGGGAAAATGCTGGGTGACATTTAGACATGTAATGATAAGAGACATAAATAATGATCAATAAATAACAACTTATTGAACACTTTTATCTAGAAGAAGATATCTTCTACCTCATAGTGGATTCAAGGTTAGGGATGTCAAAAATTGTTCGAACACGACAATCCGACATAAACAAGACCAGAAAAGGTCCAAGTTCAGGTTAGACCCGATTAACATTCAGGTCGGGTTCGAGTCTAAAATCATAATTCATTTATTTTTTTCAGGACGGTTTTAAATTGACTTGACAACCCATAATTGATCCATTTTTTGGTCTAAATCATTGTTACACTTTATGTCAATTGAGTTGACAATTAATCGAATTTTAATGAGAATTTTTTATGCAATTAATAAATAAGTCATGCTCAAATCAAGCATAGTTGCATTGATTCAAATTCAATTCAGAACCAAACGCGACTGTTAATCCAAAATGACACCCCTATTCAAGATTATAGAATCAATTCTTGATGTTGAGATTTAGGTGAGGAACACATACGTTGGGATTAAACTCAGAAGAGACATTTGATGGTGAGCTTTTCATCAAGATGAATATTGAAGTTTGGAGGGGACATGATAATGGCATCCTTATTTCTCCTTATAGCATTTCCAAGCAGAGTTATCACCTGCATCATTCCTATCTTTAGATTGAAATTCAACATTAATAGGCTATTCAAGCTTAGCCCTTCTTTTCAAGTTATACAAATCCTCCCCCTACCTGAAATTCAAAATCTCCTCTCTTTTGACCATAATTTTTTATCTTCCCTACAATCACTTGTTTAAAAGATATCAAAATACATCTTTAGAAAAATAACATTTAAGGGTATATAACATTTATCTATAGAAGATTAGAAAAATTTTAAAACATTTTGAGAATTAGAGTGACCAAAGAAGGCACATTTAAGGGCATAGAATCAAGCTTATGCCTAAGATGAAAGTACACTTGAAAATAACACACATAACACAAGAACACGAACACAACACGACAAACTTGTAAAAAAGTATACACTATAGACATATATATTTAATAAATTATTAATATGTAATATATAATTTTTAACTATATGCTATTGAAGGCATTATGCCATAAAGTATAATATAATTAAAAAATTAATAACAATAAAAGAAAAGCAAAAAAATTGATTAATAATTTAAAAAAACACTTTATGATAAAAGCAAACTTAATTTTTAAATTTGAAAATCAACCGTCATTTATATAATGAAAGCCTAATTTTTAACTTGCAATGAAAATTCTATAACACATGGATTCAACTAACACAAAAATAACACATGCATACCTCCTTCGGTAGCGATAGTTACCTGACTAACATCCCATATAATACAGATAAATTGTATTTAATAAGATTTTAGCACAAANGATAATGAAAGCCTAATTTTTAACTTGCAATGAAAGTTCTATAACACATGGATTCAACTAACACAAAAATAACATATGCATACCTCCTTTGGTAGCGATAGTTACCTGACTAACATCCCATATAATACAGATAAATTGTATTTAATAAGATTTTAACACAAANAAGTTAATTGGTAACAAGTAATATACGAATCCTCAATTTTTCTTTGCAAAAATATTTTCCCCACCATATTAGTTGCATCAACTTGCTTTCAATATCTCCTTAGTGATCTCCCAGCTTACACTCCATCTCAAATAAAGTATAAACTCTTGATAAACCTATACAATTTTGGAAAGGGCATAATGTTGTTAGTTTAACACGATGATTTTCTCACCTAAAGATCTATCATGAACGCTAAATCATCCATCCTTTCTTGGATTCATCCAATTTCTCATATCTAAAAGTATCTCTTGATCAAGTCTTCCTAGGTGCAAGGAACAAGATGCCTTCTAAATATACAAAATAAAAAATCACATACTTTTATGGCATTCAGAAGAATCCATTAACCTTTTAGACTTTATATCACAACAAAAACAATAACAACAAGCCTTTATCCCACTAAGTGGGGGGCTACAGGAATCCTTTCGCTCCATTGTGTACTATTGATTGTCATATTTTCATTTAATTTTAAAAAATTAAGATCATTTTTATACAACATACCCAATCTTTTTAGATCTACCTCTACCTTTCGTAATAAAGTCAAATCTAAACATCTACTCTCCAAATAGGATCATCAGATGGTTGATGATTAATGTGACCAAGCCTTTTATACTTATATAAAGAAACTAAATATCACAAGAACAAGATTAATAAATCAATACTTGATTAAGTTTGCATCAAATGTTGAGGCAACACAAGCAGATTTAGCAAATGGATAACATTAAAATTAACAATAAATGCATTGTCAATTCCCACAAATAAGAAAGATTAATGGTTAATATTTAACTCCACAATCAATCATAAATATATACTGAAACAAATGAAATAAATTCAAATTTAAAATTTAACAATTCAACGGGTACTTAACATGATTGGATGAAAAAATAAGGATTCATAGAACCAATTCCAAATAATTAACACAAGTCTAATGATGATGATAATTATGAAGATTATGATGACAAATATTACAAATGTTATTCAAAATGAACTAACAAAGGCATTAAACTTCAAAGGGTTTGCACAATAATAAGCACAACACTATGATATAAAAAATATAAACAATAATTTAAGATCTTTTATATATTCATTATCATTATCAAATAAAAAATTCTATAGAATCCATAAATATAAAAGCAGACCACTAGTATTGGTCAGACTAATTACATAGCTAAGTTAAATGTATCATAGGGTAGACAATACTTAACAACTTCATTCCTACTTCACATTATTCTTCAACTTTAAGCCTTGTTCCAGCAAGAAGGACATCTACAAGTGATTAGCATGCTCCACTCATATAGTGTAAGAATCTCAGCAGAGCTCACATCAAGAGAAGGGAGATATCATAGGTATCAAAGGCAAGAAAATAAATCTTTTACGATCCAATTAGCCAACATTTTCATAATAATAAATAATAAATAATAATTATAATTTTTAAGAGATGAAATTCCAAGTGAAACATAATTATACCTTCCAAACTGGCTAACTATAAGTCTCTTGTAATCAATTAATTTATGAATTTGTACTCATAACTAAACTACCACACTGAAAATCATAGCCCATTCATTTTCTAAAATAAACTAAATTATATATTTGAATCCAATTATTCCAATAAAATCCGTATGAGAATTAAACATACTTAAATCATTTATTTGCAGTGCACAGCAAATAACAGAAATAATTATGTCTATAAAAACCATCATTTACTTTTATCAAACAAATTAACCTGATTAAATTCTTCTCTTCTAAAGTTCTTTCTCAACTTCTGTGTGACCAGCTAATAAGAATTTATAACCGGAAAGTCCAGGAGCCTAGAAACAAAAGAAAACGGAATAAGAGAATAACCAACGAATTAAGTTACCGGAAAGAAGTGACAGAGCCGAAATCATTGGTGGAGGCCATCACACCCAAAGCCGCCCCAGCAAACATAAATTGAAATAAACGAAGGGCAAGACCCCCGGATGTCCCCGGCATGCCCTGAATGTCCTTCATCCTAACCCTAGGCGGGCGATTCTCAGTTGCATCAGTGAGAGGTGGTGCCTCCACCGGATGCACTAAAGGTCGGCTCGAAAACATTCTTACAGCAAAGATCCCTCTATCATTCCCTTATTCAACCAAATCAATAAACTCAGCAGGCCAAATCCCCCTTTTCCACCAAAACACTCACCTGAAATCGTCCCAAAGAAAGAATGCGAGTCCAGCAATCAGAGCCCCGATCACATAAGCCCTAGCAGTGAATAAAAGCAATTTCTGATCCAAGAACTTCACCTTAACACCGCTGAAGAAAAGCGGCTAAATCCCCTCAAAAGTTGGAAGATTAAACAAAACTCATCCCCGGCCGAACATCAAACAAAAACACATCGGCGACTTCGACAGCCGCAATGGCTGACCCTCGAGTAAGGGCTCGATGAAGAACGATGAAATCAGGCGGAGAGATTATGAGACAAATATGGGCTGCTTGAAGCCGAGAACCTCAATGCGCGAGACGACGAAAGCTTTGCTAAATTTAAGTCAATAAATAAATAAATAAACAAACGAGAACAAAAGAAGATGATTAGTCATTGATTCCGGCGTGCTTTAGACGTGGTTAGGGATTAGAAAAATTTAAATAGAATTGGGGCCAATTTTATGAAAAAATATTATATCAGGACTTACGTGCAGAGTCCAATAAAATTACATCATAGAAGTGATCGACCCGGTAATATAAAGAAATTTTTCCCTCGTGTTATTCAGATGTTATTCTGTGTTATTCAAGTGTTATTGTATGTTATTCAGGTATTATTGTGTCATGGGAATATTCTCAGTATTATAATAACACAATAACACATTAATAATACTTGAATAACACACAATAACACATAAATAACACGAGGAGAATATTTTCTTGTGTTACCGGATTAATCACCCCACTGCATAATTTCATTGGACTCCGCATGTAACTCTACGTGAGGAGTACTGATGTAATATTTCTAATTTTATGTCACTGGAAAATCTTAAAAATTTCTAAGACAACAGCTTTAAATTATTAAAAAATAATATTTTATATTTTATATTTTATATCAATTAACTTTTTACTATTTATCATCTAATTACTTATCCAATTTATCAATTTTTTTTTATAAGACTAATTTTAATCAATATTACTTGCTCTCATTCATAACAGAAACCCGGCTTGTGAGTGTGAGAGGGCTTTAATTCACAGAATTAAGTTTGAGCTTGAGCTCAAACCCGCTTAATTAATCAAGCTCTAATTTAAATAGAGAGCTGCTCGAGCTCGATGTCACTAACCTTTAAATAATTTTTATATTGCAAAACAATTGCACTTTAGCTCAATACACAATTGAGACCTGGTTTTAAGTCTTATTTTATGTATTGTAAGTTAGACATATTTTATATTATTAAAGTTAAATTTATTTGTTTTTTTATAAGTAGAAAAGTGCGTGCTATATATATATATATATATATATATATATATATATATATATATATATATATATATTAATAACA
>JXCR01141330.1:89119-106941 GCA_002079205.1 Phalaenopsis hybrid cultivar
TTATACGAGCCCCAGTCATGCGCCTAAAAATTCGAGTACGACACCCTCCACCGAGGAAAATTGAACCCCAAACCAGAGGAGACTTACAACTGATAAGCAAATGTCCGACCAACTGGTATATATATAGAAAGAGAGAGAGAGAGAGAGAGAGAGAGAGAGAGAGAGAGAGAGCTATTCTATAGCTCGTACTTAAATCTTTGATAGTACAAATAACATAGTTATTAACGCGACTAGTTTGAACGCTTAGGCTCCAACAAATTTCTATAGTTTTTATATTGCAAAGCAATTCTAGTTTAGTTGAGCACACATTTGGGACCTAGTTTTAAGTCCATTTTATTTACTTTAAGTCTATAGTACTATTATGTTAAATTTATTCGCATTTTTATAAGTCGGGTCATATATATGTTAATCCTAAAGCTTATACTTGAATGTTAGACATCACTTTTATAAGTACAAATATTATAATTGTTGACATTCTTTTTTTTGCTTTAGAGGGTATCAAATTTTTATAAAATATGAATCTATTTCATTTTTTATTGATTAACTCATCATATAAAGATGTACTAACCATTTTTAATATTATATTAGAATATAGAAGCACCAGCCATATATAATTATAACACTTTGTTTGGCTTATCTTATCATAGGCATTAATATGTCAAATAATTTAAATTTAGGCTCCATCAACTCATGAACAATAACTAGTTTGATTTGTATCAAAACCTAATTGGGGGCGGCCTAGTGTTAATATAAAACAAACTACGCTATAGAATAATGGCCAGTTTAAGCGCCTCCTTTAATTCATCAAATTATATAATACCTACAAGATGGTGTGAAGATTTCCTACCCCACCACATAAACATTCAAATCATTTAGGTCCTACTGATAGAATCATGCTCTTCAGCTCATTTGTTTCGAGTGATTCTCCACTCTTATTGGTTTCATGTCTTGAACTCCGAAAAATTCTACTATTGTGCTCTAATGACTCATAATTATCATCTCATAATTTGGCAATTAAAGAAGCTCTAATATAGTAAATTCATATGTTAAAAAATGAAAATACTAGAACTAATTCATATAACATTTTAGGATAAATATCATAAATCTTATTCACTCTCAAGGATTAAGATACCACTTAGTCATTTTGGATGTTTGTCACTTAGAACTTGGTCAGCTTTAAGCATGCCCTATGGAGGACTCTCTTCATTTCTACTAGCTTCTATTTTTATGGATTATATGTCCTTATCCATTTTATAATTTCCTTAAGTTGGATGCTTCCTAGAAAGACCTTCTTAGTCTTCTCAAGAAACCTTTTACACACTTCATTGATACGAATACAAGTATTGTTATTATGTTGATTGTAAAGCCTATACCTAATCTTAAAAATCATTTTCAGAACTATAAATAATATGATTATTGAGATTTTTACTCTAGTAGATATCAAATTTCTATAAAACGAGAATATTTTTTCTTATATTGATCGCCCCCTTCATATAAAAGTGTGACAACCATTTTTAATATTATATTTGAATATAAAACCACCAACCATTTATAATTATAACACCTTCAGCTAATCTTCTTATAGACACCCATGTGTCAAGCAATTTGAATTGAGATTCCATTAACTTACAAGTATATCAATTAGATTTCAATCATAGCCTAAGTGGGATTGGCCTAGTGTTAGCACAAATGAACTACACTACAAAAGAATGATCACTTCAAGCCTCTTTTATTTGATCAAAATATATAATACTTAAGAGATGATTTGATGATTTCAAAATAGCTTCATCCCACCACAATATCAATCAAATAATTTAGGACCTATTGATCAATATTACTTACCTCATTTGTTTGGAGTGTTTCTCCAAACTTATTGGGTTAATGTCTTAGACTCTAATAAATTCTTATTTTATGCCATAATGTGTCGTGATTATCATCTCGTATATAAAGTGATAAACATGCCAAAACTAATTTATATAAGATTGCAAGATCTTTACAACAAGTTTCAATCACTCTCAAGGTTCAAATTACTTGCTTATCACATGATCGTTAGATGTTTGCCACTTGGTATTTGATTTCCTTTAAGTGTGCCATATAGGGACACCACCTATTGCTACTAGCTTTTATTATTTATGGTGTATATGTCACTGTCAATTTTATAATTTTCTCAAGTTAGGATGCTTCATCGAACGACCTTCTTAATCTTCTCATTGGTCCTTTTACACACATTATTGAGATGAATACAATCATTGTTATAATATAAACCAAGAGAGTGAGATTTTACAATTGCAAAAAGAATTACATTATCTATATAAAAAGAAAGAAACATAAGAGTTAATAATTTAGAGTGGTTTGAGCAAAATGACCTATGCATATTACAACTATATAATCATAACTATTATATTATAATAGTGAGAGTTTTATGAGTAGTAACCATAGCAAGAAGAATTAGGAGATCGAGAGTTTTCAAATCTTCTTAAGAACTATTAATTGGACTATATAGTTTTGATTTGATTATTAAAATTATAAAAACATATTGGACTATGAAAGATCGGTCTAGGGCAAGTGATTTAATTATTTAGTTATAATGAAGAAGGTTACCATGATTGGTGAGTTTCTAGATCATGGTAACTATACATTAAATGATGAGTTAAAAATGTAAAATGATTCCTTAAATCATTGTTTTCTAAGGCAAATTTCTTGTGATAAGGTAAAGTTATCTTCCCAAGGTGAAGAATCATTATGTTTAAGCTAATGTAGACTTTAATCAATATGTTTCTTGAGATAAAGGGTATTTTCCATGTCATCTTAAACTAGTAGGACACATGTAGGGTTGTGGTGCAATGACCTGACACGCAATTATGCAAATATTTATATTCCAAAAGATTGACAAAAACTTGGCTCAAATTACATTTTGCGTCTAGTGTGAATAAATAAAATGATTTAGAAAATAAATAATAAGTTTTCATAGTAGAGGTACTACGCAATTATATATATCGTTTCAAGTAATATAGAGTTTTCTTTAAAAATCTCAATATCGATCCCACGGAGAAGCTGTAACTTTTTATAATGACATGAAAAAATTTATATCTAAATTACAGATAAAAGTGAGGAGAATAATGTCGAAATATTTGTAAAGGATTAAAACTAAATTTATATGCAACCTAATTTTAAGCAGAAAGTAAGTGCAAATTTTCTAAACTAATAAGGTTTAAAAAAGTTTGAATATTATGAAAAGATCTTTCTCCTTGTAAAGAGATCTTAACCAGTGTAGGATTTGAATGTTTTAAAATATAAAATATCATATTGTGACAAATAGGAGCGTACTCATTCCTTACCCCCTCTCGGTGCATGCAAAGAATATTGTCTAATCTTAAGTTTGTTCCAGCTTGTGTAGTAGTGCTGAGTAGATTCTAGCCTCACTTCCACTGTGCCCTCTCTATAAGACCTATGAGGGACCCTTAGACCCAAACTCAAGACCAAATTGATAAAATAATCTAGCTTGTCACTCTGGAAACTTTCTACTGTTGTCAGATCTTCCACGGAAGCAAAATATCAGGTTCTTCCAACCTCTACAACTAACATCATTTAGAATCAACAACTTCTACATGACTTTGATATATATTTGCTTCTTCTACTCCTCTTTACTCTACTGATAATGTCTCTACTATATAAATATATAAAAATTGTATTAGAAGAGGGTAATGAAAATCCAGCTTTCAGTCTACAATTCTTCCTTCATATCTATGCTTGTCTCTAACTTTCTATTATCTTTATGCAATTAAATCATCACAAAGTTTCAAATTCATCTTCAATATTTACTTATATTATTCTCTGTATAAAAAAATAAATAAATAAATTGAAGAAGATTATGATTTTATCCAAGCTATCAACAAATCATGAAAAAATATGTATGACCCAAAGATTACTGCTTTTCCAAAAATAGTAAGTTTTTTCACATCTTTTGCATCTTTTTTCAGACATAGATAATTAAAATTGAAATAAAATAAAATAAAAATGATATTTTATTCCTCTAATTTCATAGGCTTTGATAAATGCGAGCATTAGTGGGGGTCAAAAGGGAACAAGAGATGATGATGGCCGGTGGAAGCAAAGGGCAATGGTGATCGATATTATGCAACAATAACTAACTTACATCAGCTCTAACAACCTCTAAGATATTCTAATGCTTTATACCATAATACTGCAACAATAATAATTGTTATTTAGTACCAATATAACTAAACGTTACATTTTATAATTAACATCAATTTTAAAACCATTGTTAGGTACATTACTAAACTCTTTTAGTATAGTATAAGATAAGCTATATTTCTATTGGGGTATATTGTGAGGGTATATTGTAATGGGACAAACTCTAGCTGTTTGAGGATTGTGGTGTCTGGACTGTTGAGTATACAAGTGGCTGTGAATAAGTTTAAACACCGATTTGTTTGTTTAATTATGTCTTGTACTTCTTTGTTGTTTAACAAGCAACTCACCAAGAACTCAATGAAATATTCATTTAATGATGGCTTAATTCTTTACTTGAAAACTCATTATGCGCTCTTCTATCATTTTTTAAGCTATTTATTTATATTTTATTCATTCTTTTATATGTAATAATATAAAAATTAAATTGAGGTCATCCTTGTAGTGGCAATAAGAGTATCCTCGTTGATTTGACGAGATGCGACACTCCTAATTTAAAAAAAAATACAGAATCACGTCGAAAGAGATGCTTAGCTCATTACTCACTATCACGATTCAAATGCAAATGAAATGTTAGTCTGGTGGTTGAGCATTTCCTTCTTCACCAAAAGGTCCCATGCTCGAAACTCATCAACCTCAAAAAAGAAAATCCTGATTATAATCTTCATTGAGTTGGGGCGAATGGAATAGAGCCCATTAGCATCTTTGGTGATTATTGAAAATAAAATACAAAAAATGTTTAATTTAGATTAATTAAATGATTGAAATTAAATTCTTACCCACCTTCTATTTTTTTGAACCACCTTTCATTAGTAAATATTTTACTTCGAAGTAAGAAATCATATTGAATTAGCTAAACTCTAAAGAAGTATTGACCAAAGCTTAAACTTATTCGCCCATTATTCGACTAAGAAACATCAACGACTTCTTTCTCATAAAGTCAGCTTAAGTTTAGCTACTGACTTATAATAAAAAGAGGTTGTGTCATATGTATTTTACAATTATGTATGTATGACTCAATATATATATATATATATATATAATTAGGGATGGGGTTGTAAATAATATATATAATTTAAAAAGATTTAAATGTAATATTTTATATTGATCATAATTACATAAAATATTTTCAATTCCAAGAAAATAGAGGCATCATTAGGTGACATTATTCATCGAGTGTGGTGGGAAAAAGATGTTGGGATGTTGAGCTCTTAACGTCGAAGTTACTATTGCTTATGCGTGGTGCAATAATTAGAAGGATTTTTCTTAATTTAATTTCGTATTAATTAATAAGTACACCTCATTTGAATAGTGGTGATGGATATTTAGGAGCATTTAAGTATCATAAGTGATGGTAATAAAGTGATTATTTGGTGATTTAGGTTTGCGGCAGCTGTAGCTTATTGAATAATTTGTTGATAAGCCGATTAAAAATAATCTGCTGATAAGCTAAGTGCGGCGGCTATCACAAATTTTTATTTTTATTTGGAAAAATCTGACTGTTGCCAATAAGCTGCCACCACACCTTGTGAAAACGCTATTTTTTGCATTTTGAAAACGTATAAGCTGCCAAAACACAGTTTACCCAAACATGTCAGGTGTGTTTTCAAAACGCCATCGCACCAAATAAGTGCCCCAAACGGACCACAAGTAATGCATAAAAATTTAACATACATTCATGTAATTAAAATTCTAGGTAAAGGCACAAAAATTCTTTTCTAAAAAATTTTAGAAAGGAGAAAAAATTACTAGGCTTAACCTAGTTGAAATAACTCACTATATAATTGTCAATACATAGGCTCGTTGTTCTCATGACTTGGAAAAGATGGAATTATACAATTTGTGGACAATGGTGTTTCACCAATAATAGGCTTAACGAACCGTGAAGGTCGTAGTTGATTGTTATGGAGACAATAATTTATCTTAAATTTTATAGATGGTGGTCGTACCGTCAGTTTGTCGTAGATGTCATAGTTGAAAGTCAAGATAGTTGTTGGTCGTGTGTGTAGTAAATGATTGTTTTAGGAGCGTCAATTGGTCGTGTGCATAGTTGGTCATATAAGTCGTAACAGGGACCTATAATCATGTCCATAGGCCTTAGAGGCTAGAGTTAAGTGCTACAAGAATTGAGATAACGTTCATAGGCTACACAGGATGCAGTTGGGAGCTGCACGAGCCGTGATAACGTCAGTCAGCTGCAAAGACCCGAGTTGGGAGCTGCATGAGTTGTGGACCACGTGGACCCGAGTTAGTCACATGGACTGCAGCGGTACATTGTAAGGAGAGAGTTTCAGGAGTCCGAAGATTGTCATTGTATCCATAATACCACTATTGTAAGTACTTATATAAAATGTATTGTTACATCATCTTCTCGAGGCATCATTGCACCATATGTGTGGGCGTCGTTTCATTGTATTTGGTGTGCATTGTTACATCAATTTTGGGGTACATCATTACATCATCTTCATAATGTGTTGTTACACTGTATGTGGGGTGCATGTTGCACCATCTTTGGGGCATTATTACATCATCTTCAGTGAGTGTTGTTACACTGTATTAGAGGTGTGTTGTTCCGTAAAATGCTTCATAACTCCAGATGATTAGTTTTTACTTTGCAAAGTTTGTCATGACTCCATAAGGTGCTTTGTTGCAATGAAAAAGGGGAGTTCGATGATGGTCGATAACGGCCATCGAAAGGTGGTTAATGATGGTCGATGAAGGCTCGCAAGTGGAGGTCAATGGTGGTTAACAGCCACATGAGTGATGGTCGATAGTGGTTGGTGATTGCAAGAGTGAGTGGAATTTATTGTACCATTATTGTAGAATACTGGACCTCAACTCCTACTCCTCCAAGCTCCAGTCTTCCTCTCAATCACAATCGTCATCCCTTTTCATGAAAGGGTGTAAGGCTCTATTTTTAAAGTCTAGGATAGGAGACTTACAAATAAAGAATGAATGAGGTTCACTCCATCAGATGGCCTAAAGAGTTTCCCTCGATCAAACAATGTTTTATAAATATTAGAGTGCATTAGTAATATCAGAATTGAGTGATCTTGAGCTTGTTGGATTCGTCTCATCTGGATGTTTAATTCGACTATAATTTTATCAGATTTGAAATCCATTTGATTTCTAATTGGACACTAAAAGGTTTAAAAAATGGCTTAACTACTCAAATTGGGATTGATTTATCTCGGGTTAGACGAACTTTGGTATCATCGTGTTTATGTCATTGAGTCGGTCAGGTTTAGTATAAGTTTGCTAAAATTAAACTTTTGGATGATTTTTAATTGAACTTTAAACATTTTTTACTAAAAAAATTGCCTCAAGATTTGTGCCACACCTCGAGATCTATGCAAGATGATGAATATTTTTTCAATGATGCATCAGTTGCCCCCTATTTTCGGGCATTGTTAGTATTGCTTTTCAAAACTAACAAAAAATTTGATTTTTTTTTCTTTTTCTCATCTTATATAAAGAATTTTAGCTCGGCTGTCATGGCACTAACTCCCTCTCTCTGTGACCTAAGTTGGATTCACCTGGCCTTCATATATAAATAAATTATTTTGCTTGCGATGGAGCGGGAAGAGTTAATAGCGTTGGCCGATGACAGAGACTGCAAAGGTGGCACAAGGCTGAGGCAGATGTGGTGGCTAGAGGCAAGGCTGGTGGCACAGTAGAAGCATATGAAAACACGGCGGAGGCGGACTACCATCTAGCGGGAGCACGTGAGAGCTAGAGCAGACTCAGATGCATGGTGGATTAGCGATGGATCATTGAGCCATAGAGAGGGTCAAAAGCTCGAGTCGTAGCAGGCGCATGGCCCAGCTAGTCACACTAACCATCATAATTCTTTGTCGGTCACATGTCACGTTGGACCAACCTGAGATCTAGATCGAATGACAGTAGTTGCTTTTGTGTGAAATTGTTCTAGCTGATGGCAGCATGCCACATTATTGATTGGGACCCGGGGGACATGTTGCCCACCGTGTAGTGCTTCGCGTTGCATTTATTTATTTGTGCGGATTCAAGCCCGATTAGATGGTGGGCATGGGTCTCACATGCCAAAGTCAAAATTTTGTATTTTTTGGGCCACACATTTAGAGGAGATTCTTCATTATGTTGTAGCATTTTATAGTGAAAATTTGTATTTCTCTTCGAGATATCAATGCCCGGGGAATCTTGACCTCATAAAAATTAGTGGAGGTACAAGAATTCTGAGAAGGTGATGCTGACACCCTTCAAAGATGAGCTCCCATTTTTGAGAGCATCGCAGACCAATCTCGCAAAGATGAGCACATTCTTAACAAACACAAAAAAGGCAAAAAACGCCTTGATTGGAGTGCATAGAATTTGCAGGCTTTTCAAATGAGAATGTTGGCTCTTAAAGAAGAGAAAATGAGGTTGTGGACCAAATGTGCATAAAGAGAATTTCATCAACGCCTTTGATAAATGGTTCATCGATCATACCAGTCGAAAGGTGATCTCAAGGGCACGACTTTTAACCAAACTTCTAAAGATCCAATTCTCTGGCTCAAAAATGTAATTTAATTGAAATTGATTTGTAGGATTGTATTGATGCTAAGGAGGATATTGTAGTATATTAACACTTTTTATTTGCATCTTTGTATCAAAGGTTTTTCCTTATTACTTCTGTGATAGTACGTTGGCGTGTAGGTTTAGGTAAATTTTCAATTATTTGATATGACATTTGTACTCGGTGATAATGTTCTTGTATGTATGTTTTTCTTTTGTTTGATGTTGAAAAAAAAATTGACTTTGCTTTTGAGAACTTTTTCATTTCTTTATTAGCTGCTTTTTTCCAATTTTTAGGATAACGTTGCTCCACTTTGTAGGTCTTGTTGATGAATTAATATCCACATTAAGATCATAGTAACATCAAACTCTTCTGAGGCTCGAGCCTTCTGAGATTCTTTGGTTTTTTAAATATGTAGAAGCGCACAAAAAAAGTTAGCCAATGTGCTTTGTATATAAAAAAAATCATATATCTTCAGAGGCTTGTGTCTTCTGAGGCTTTTGATGTACTGATACCTTCTAAAACTTTAACCTTATGAAATTTGGTCTTTCTGAGACTTTTGATTTAGTTGAGTCATCTGAGGTTTGTAGCCTTTTAAGGTCTTTTAGTGGAAACTCTGTCAACCACTTGCTATCATGAAGTTATTTTAGTGAGGAATGTATCCACTATTATCTTTCATCGAGACTTGCCTCCTGAGCTCATCTTCAGGGGTATGGTTGGAGACTTGTTGGCCACTTACCCTTAAGAGGTCTTTCAAGCGAGAAGTGTATCCACCACTAGTTTCCAATTGAGACTTGCCTCCTACGCTTGTCTTCCAGGGTATGGGTGGATACCTTATCTACTACTGAGAATACTCAGACACTTTTTAAGTTATTTGGTTAGTGTGCATCTGCCCAAAGATCGTAGCCTACAGTGAAAGAAGTCGATCGTGATCCATGAATGATGTAAGACCCCTCATATGACGTATAGCCAGAGAATCTCTACAACATTAACTTATCATGAACAAAGTCATATGAAATTCATCAAGGATATTTGACCTATCCTACGTTGTTATTTGAAGCTTCCGCTTGACAATCGTAGACTATGTTGGTAGAGATTGAATGGAGTCCCTCTAGGACCTATTAAACCCAGAATGAGGTGTCAAAAAATGTTATGCATTTCTTAAGACCAAGCATAAGTCAAAATAAACAGTACTTTTTAAAAATATATGATTGTATTCGTACTAAAAATGATGTTTGACAACTTGCTAGTTGCTATTTTTTAATTTGTTGCCATCCTGTGGGAGTGTTTTCCATACCAAATTGTAAAGCATCCCAACTGTCAAATCTTGAAGAGATCAACTTCTTGATTCGGTTGAAGAAGAACTCCAGTACGATGAGGGGCACTTAAAGAGTGCTCTTTGTTATGAAGGTTGCCCCTAATCTAGAAGCGATTCTTAAAGACTTGATGTATGAATGAGACATAAGATGGATACCTTGTTGCAATCATGCCCATGACGTTAATGTGAACAAGCTTTGAGATTGCAAAAAGAGTTAACCCCAAGATGGGAGTAGTTTTCACAAACTTGCTTTCTGAATGGGATGCAGAAAGTCTACCCTATTACAATGGTACTTGGGATGTTTTCAAAAATGATTTTCAACAGGTGCAAAGGAAGTTCTTTCACTAGTTATATGATGTATGTCTTTGAGAAACAAAACAGAGGCTTGACATCTCAAACTTGAGGATTGTGTTAAAAGTGACTTTATTTTACAAATATAACACAAAACTATGTACATCAGATGATTCATGCAGTAGAGTGATTATTTAATGTCTTATTGTTGCATGAAAATTCATCATACACTCGTGTAATTAAAGTGATAAGTACATACAAAAAAATTTATGTGAAAAATCTTGAAAAAATGAGAAAAATGCAGGGTTTGACCAAGTTGAAGTAATCTGCTTTATAATTGTGAAAACATAGTCTTCTTCTCCTGAGATAGGGAAGATGAAATTACAAAATTGATGTACAATAGTATGTCAATAATAATGGTTGTAACAAACTACAAAGGTCATAGTCAATTGTTATAGAGGCAATATTCTACTGAGAATGTTATAGAAGGTCAATGTAGCATTAGCTTTTCGTAGACACCATAGGTAAAAGTCATGATAGTGTGGCCATGTGCGTCATACATAAATGCTTTAGGATCGTTGTTTGGTCATAAATGTTGTAGTAGGGAGCAGTGATAATGTCTGCAGACCTCACAGGTTGGAGTTGGAATCTTTTAAGTTGTGAGTCCTGTAGGTTGTAATTAGGTACATACGACAATGTAAGGAGATGTAATAAAGTGTATAGGTCATAGAGGTCGGATTTGATAGTTTCATGAATAGTGATAATGTTTGCATGTCATAGATGTTGGAGTTAGGATCTGCACAAGTTGTGATAGGATTTGTAGGTCACAAAGGCTGGAGTTGGAAGCTGCATGCTATGTGGACCTAGTAGGTAATGGTTGTTCACATAGTTCTTAGTGGTAGGATGTGATGAGAGAGCTTTAAGAGTCCTAATAAATTCATCATATTCTAAGTACGGTGGTTGTAAGCAGTTATTTTAGAGTGCATTGTTACACCATCTTTAGGAGGCCATTGCACTGTATGTGAGGGCATTATTGCACTGTATTTGGGGTACGTTGTTATACCTTCTTTGAAATGTTCCATTACACCATCTTTGGGCTGCGTTGTTGCATTGTATGTAGGGTGAGCATTGAACCATCTTTAAGGTTCTTTGGGGTGCATTATTACTTTGTCTTTAGGGTGTCTTACTCTGTAAGTTGCTTCGTTATTCCATAAGATTGTTCGTCACTCTACACAGTGTTTCATTACTTCATAGCGTCTGTCATGGCTCTGTAAGGGTCTTTGTTACAATGAACAATGGGTAGATGACAATGGTCAGTGGATGTGAAGGTGCATTGATCGAGAATGATCGGTAGTTGCAAGAGCAGTGATTGACGATGGTCAACAGCTGCGGGAGCGGTAGTAAAAAATGGTCATCAACTACAGGAGCGAGTGGCGTACATTGGTTCTTCAGTGTAGAACATTAGACCTCAACTACTGCTCCTTCAAGCTCTGATCATCATTTGGTTCATGGTTTCTATTCTATTTTATAAGCTCTATTTATAAAAGTTGAGGGAGTTCTCCTTACAAAGAAGGAAGGAATCATGTTCGCTTTATTAAACGACTTACAGAGGTTCTCTCAATTGGATTACATTTTGAAAATATTTGTGTCTTAGCGATGTTTGAGTTTAGTGATCTTAAACTTATTGGATTTTTCTCGTCGAGATGCTCAATTCAACTATAAGCTTGTTAGATTTGAAATCCATTTGACTTTCTAATTGGGTACTAGAAGCAATGACTTAATAGCTCGATCTCGATTTGATTTAGATTGAATCAAATTTGTTATCATTGTGTTTATCTCGTTAAGCGGGTCAGTTTGATTCCAAGTTTACTGAAATCAGAGTTCTAAATGATTTCTAATTGAAGTTTAAATCTTTGTTAAAAAAATTGCCTTGAGATTCATGCCACACCTCGATATTTGTGTCAGTTGATGAAAATTTTTTCTATCAAATATTAAAATATGTATCACCTAATACTTATGTATTTATATAAATAACATCTAAGTTTTATTTCTATATTTATATTTTTAAAATCTTTCATATCATATAAAAATATTTTTATTTTATAGCAAAAAGCCTTTATCTCACTAAGTGGGGTCAACTAAATGAAACATTTTTCTTGATTGTGTGTCATATTTTCATCTAATTCTAATAAATTAAGATACTTTTTATACATATCAATGTTTTTTAGGTTTATCTCTATCTTTCTTAACACAAGTTAAATCTAAAGCATTTACTCTCCTAATCATGTCATCAGACAAAAGGATTTTAATGTGACCAAATCATCTAAGAAGACTCTACCTAATTTTGTCTGCCACTGGAGTTACACCAACCCTTTCATGCATATACTTGTTTTGCATTTTGTCTCTAAGTGTAGAGCCACTCATCCACCTAAGCATTCTCATATCAACAACACTTCGATCAGTTTTATGCTTCTCTTTTATATGCTAACATTCTATTCCATAAAGCATTGCTGGTCTCGCAAACATCTTATAAATTTTTTTTAAAAATTTAAGAGGTACTTTTCTATTACACAATAGGCCTGAAACATTCCTCCACTTCAAGCATCCAACTTTAATTCTACTAATAACATCTCCATATATATAACTCCTTCTAATGTTTTGATCACCCATTGTTACAATTCTATCACTAAATCGACTACTACTAAATTACACTCCATGTATTTAGGTTTAGATCTACTCAAACAAAGTTCATAATTCAAGTTTTTTCCTGAACTCTTTCTCTAGCCTTATCCATTAGAAGGATATCATCATAGAAAAACATATGTTAAGGTACATCCTCCTGTAAATGTCCAACAAGAGCATCCATAGCAAAAGCTAAAAGATTTGGGCTTAAAGTCAATCCTTCATGTAATCCAACTAAAAAAGAAAAATACTTGGTCAATCCTCCTCCTGTTTGAACATAAGTAACAACTCTAGTATACACATTTTAATGACTTGAATATAGGTCTTATCATCACCGTTTTTTCCTAGAACTCTCCAAATAATTTCTCTTGGAACCTTATAGCAAGCTTTTCTAAATCAATAAGAAAATCATATGTAGATCTTCTATGCTCTCTATGCACTTCTATCAAAGCTCTCAATAAATTTTTCATTTCTTACATTTATACAAACCAAAATTTTCATATCAATTAAAAATTATACTTTAGGTGTTAGATATGTAAATACATAGGAATTGAGGGATGTGCATGTAAAACTTCCCAAGAAAATATGTACCACCAGCCTTTTCTTTTTCTTACCGGCCTATGGGTACGAATCTAATTGGGCTTCTGCAGTACTGAGAATATGGGCCTCTATACGGTCCGATGTATGGGTCAAATTCAAAACACTCCTATTTTCGAGTCATAAATTGGAAAAAAATATTACATTAGGACTCCGCACATAGAGTTACGTGCGGAGTCGAATGAAATAACGCCACGTAGAAAAAAAAATTCTTTCTGGTAACACAAGAGAATATTATTCCCGTGTTATTCAGGTGTTGTGGGTTATTCAAGTATTATTGATGTATTATTGCGTTATTATAACACCAGAAATTTCCCAGAACACAATAACACCAGAATAACACGAAATAACACAAGGGGAATATTCCCTGGTGTTACCGGGCCGATTACCTCCACGACGTAATTTCATTGGACTCCTCATCCGCACGTAACTCTACGCGCAGAGTCATGATGTAATATTTTTTCCATAAATTGGGGACATTTGCAAGCATAATATCTAACACAAATTTTATTATTATTATTTTTAAATGAATTAAAAAACTTTAATTTTGATGATAAATATGGGTTAGAATTTTTTCTATAAATAAATTAAACTATTGAGTCGAATTTAGGCAACATTAGCTCAATTTACTCTGATCTATGTCTTAAGCCAAAGATTCTGCCTGTTCAAATAAGGAAATTATAAAGAATAAAGTCTTGGTTAGGATAACTACTTATGGATTAGGGTTCAATTGTCCTATTTAATTATAAGATAAGTGTTTAGTATAATTAGTTTATTTTATAGGTTTTTTATATGAAATAATTTTAATAAATAGAATTAATATATGATCAAGGCATGAATTAGCTGCTTTGGCAGGGTAAATAATTATTAAATAATAATTATGATAAAATAATAATAAGCATATATTAATTAACTAGCAAAACTATTTATTACTCACCTATTATTGTGGCGTCCATGCCTTTCTCCCATGACGATGTGGCCTAATCTTATTTGTTACGTGCTAGAAAATTTGTAATGATTGAATGGTAATTTTAACGTTATATAAGTATCAAACACAGTCTGACTACGAGGGTCATAAGATGTGGTTGCTTGTGGCTACGGAGGAAAGAGTATCGTCGTGTCTCTAATACGAGTGTAGCACGTTACAATTATATTTGAGATACAATGTTTATGAGTAGAGGTCGTCAGAGGCAAGAGAAAGACAACGGCAAGCAAGGACGACTGATGGCGATGATGCTGGTAAACAGACGATATTTAATGACGATGACTGATGGTGTCGGGTGTCTGAGATGGCACCTAGATAGATTTTGGGTTAGGCGGTCATATGTCGCGAGTTTGAGAGAATGACCGGGTGGGCCATTTCTTGAGCGGCTATGGCCAATGGGTGAACTGGGATGGCTCTAGCCAACAACTTTAGATCTAGACGGTTTTTCACCTAGCTTGGTTAAAGAATGCTAACAGATTCATCTTTATGAGCTTTTCTCCAGTAGACGTTAAGGGAGGCGATTGAATTTTGTTTGTCCTTGGATTATTTTTCTCGCAGCTTGCAGATGCAGGGCGAATAGTGATGGGCCCTTGAACTATTTATGGCGGGTCCCGATTTGCCACGTCATCATTTATATCTGCCGTCAAGCCTATTTAAGATTCATACTGACACATTTTTTACCTACAAACGATAACTAAAAATTATCGTCAGATCTAGTGCTGTCAAAAAAGCTCGCAACTTTTAAAGAGCACGTGTTCAACTCGTTAAATAACTCGTGTTCGATTCGTTTGTTAAGCAAACAAATTGAACACAAATAATTTTTTTGAGCTCCATTTTTAAACAAGGCGAACACGAGCAAACGTTTGTTCATTCGTGTTCGGGTCGTTTAAGCTCTAAATAACTAAATAAATAAAAAAATTATTTATTTATATCACTTTTAAATTAGTTTTTAAATGTTTCAAAAAATACTAAATATTATTTTTGAAAATTATTTTATTGTTATAATTATAGAAAGTACAAGTTTAGCTGTTAGGCTTAAATATATGTAAGTACAAAGAATTTTGATGGTATGCTTGTAAATGTACCTAAGAAAAATTAAATCAAATGTAGTATTTGCGTGGTATGTATGTAAATGTCCCTTAAAAAGTTAAATCGGTAACTTCCGCTCTTAGATACTCAAATAAATTTACTTTTGCCACAGGACAAGAGATGACAAGTCCAAGTCCTGCAACATGGAGGAGGTATTTATGGTCCGTTTGGGGTGTCACTCGTGTTTGATTTTATTTTGGTAATTTTTTCAAAAAGTAGTCGTTGAAATCTGTGTTTTTTCACCAGTTTTGGCTAGGTGTGGTTTTCCCACCGATTCTGGCTAGATGCGGGGGCAGCTTTCTAGCTACGGTTTGACTTTTTAAGACAAAAAATTTTGTAATTGTCACCGCCATTTTTTGAACATCAATTTATGTTTCAACAGTTTTACAAGTGATTTTTAATAAACCGTAGCTGGCCCAAACAGACCCTTAGTCTCACATTTAGTATGAAGGTAATCTAGTTTTGTGAAAAACTATATATATGTAAATACTTTTTTTGAGAGGTGAGAAAATAAAACATATGAATTGATGCTAAGTAAAAAATAATTATTTTTTAATAATAAAAAATTAATTAATTACTTTCGAGTTGAGTATGAGCTTAGCTCGAAAAAATGAGTTTGAAATGAGCCAAACACTAGTTATTTCTAACATGAGCTTAAAACATAAATAATTTCAAATGAGTCGAGCACGAACATGAGCTCAGATCTCTCATGTTAGACTCACTTACACCCCTAGTCAAATCCTTAGTCCAAAGCGGGCTCTGCAATTTTTCTTCTTCTGATTTTCACTTAAGTGAAGAGGGGGTCTGTTTTTAACCTTTAGGAACAAGCATTTTGTTATTTTGTTAAATATTTACACATTCTACTAATCATAGAGTTGATTATAAAAGTTTTTATTTAACGATTTGAATGTCTTAATTATCTCAAAACTGAGTGATCTTAAATTAGTTGGATTCCTTTCGCCGAGATGCCGATTTGACTATAAATATATCAAATTTCGAGTTCATTTGATCATAGAAACTAATTTGGGTTTGATTAAACTCAAATTGAACCAATTTTGACATCATTGGGTTCATCTAGCCGAAATAGTCAGCTTGACTATAAACTTTGTTGAAACTAGTGCTTCTGATCATTTTGAATTTGAATTAAGAAAATCTATATATATATTTTTAAATAAAAATCATATTCGTGTTGGATGATAAAAATTCCTTCACAAGTTCTTCACTTGAGACGGAAACTAATATAACGATAATCAATTAAATATGTATATATATATATATATATATATATATATAAAATCTTAGTATTATGCATTTAAACCCCTTTAAAAATTTAACCTTTGAAATAAAAGATAAGATAATGCAACTCACTTGTCAAGCAAGCACATGTGACATGGAATCCCCTTAAATGGTGCTCACATCACAAACAATTACTTAGTTTTATCATCATAATGTGAAGCCCTCAATAAAACACATAACAAATTTAAAATAAAATATAAAACTCATGTCAAAATATCTACCAAATAAATATCAAAATTATTAAATTTATTCTAGATAAATATATTATTCAATAATCAATTAAAAGTGACATTTACCCGTGATATAGTAGTTGAAGGTATAATTTTCGAACGAGACCAAAAGTTTTAATTAAACATTAGACCGGTAGTTTGAATCCTCTCTAGCACAATTAACCTTAAAAAAATAGTATTCGAATTGTTAGACACGTTAAGGATGACTGAAGTCTCCTATAACAGACTATATTGACAAAAAGTTGTTATGGGTCCCATAAGTGCTTACATATTTTTTGAGGTGGGCCCACGAAGGTACTTGTCACGTGGGGAGACGCATTTCATGCTCCCAACTTTTATAAGATCATGATCTAATATTCACTTAATCTACAACATTAATTAATACTTAAATTAATTAAACCCCTTCCGCTCTACCCTTGGTCCCTTAGTCCAGCGTTAAGCGTCAACGATCCGGATTCCAGTGCCCAATACTAATCCGATTCTATATCCGAACCGACGGCCTGCCGAACCCGTCGGTGCCCACCCGACCCAATGTGGCACCGGCAACCGCCGTCCGGCTTGTTTTCACCGGTTATTGCCGGTCACTTA